>VXAC01006227.1:324564-348377 GCA_013399225.1 Rhipidura dahli
GCACCCCCCCCCCCCCAACACGTCTTCGGCTGCATTTCACCATCAAATAAATACAAGCTACAGACACCGTTTGCTGAAAACAACCCGCGGCATCTTTAAGGAATAAAATAAGGCAAAAAGGTGAAAGAATAAATACCCTTATCCTTCCAACTGCTCGGCTGACTGTCCATCTCTCCAGCTGGGATTATCAATTATGCATTCCAAGCGGGGAGAGCTGCGGGAGAAGCGCCCTGCAGCCCAGGGAGGGAACCATGGGCTTCCCCGGGCTCCGCAGTGGTGCTGCACTGGTGCTGCAGGAGCGGGTCAGCTGACGGGGTGTGGAGCTGACGCAGTGCTGGCAGCGNCCCGGCTAAAAGTAGGCACCAGACGAGCTTTAAATAGATTGCTTTTCAAACAGAGCTTCAAAGGCGTTTACAAAGCTCCCAGATGCATGGCTTCCCCTCGGGTTTCTGTAAACTGATGTCTGGCTGCTGGAGGACTAACAGAGACATCTTTGTAACACCTCTCCCTCCACAGCAAGCAGCGTGAAGGGAAACAGAAAAGGACCCTTTCTGTGCCTGGAACAAAAGCAGAGGCTCATGAGGAACACGATTAATCCTTTTGCTGGTATCTTTAGCACTCAGGAGCTGCTCAGCCGTATTTATTCCTCTTAAGGAAGGCTGCAGAAAAAGTTACTCAGCCCTTTACCTAATTCCTACAAGCAAACACCTTCCCCTTCTGCATTTTACATCAGCATTCTCTGTCAGCAGCTGCTGACCTGACAATTATCTGTTCCCTTCGTTTAAATAAAAACAGGAAGCTGACAGTTTACAGTACCAACATATAGAAAGTACCATATGGATAGTATTGCATAAACAGGAGAGGAGCCTGAACTACAACTCCAAATCTGAAAGAGAAGAGCTGTGGGAATCACGTTGACATTTTGTTCCAACACTGCTGAAAAAACCACAATTTCTTTACCACTTTGGAGTCGCTTCTTAAGATCTGAGGCTGACAACAAAAAGCTAAAATCTTCCCAGGACTGCTCCAAGGCCTCTTAAAAATCTAGTACCCCATTCTCTAAAGAACTAGAAAAGGGCATTCCCACATTTCCACAAAAATACTGTAGACCAAGGGGGGGGCTAGAGGTCCCGATTCAGACCTTCAATAGACAGTTTGACTCCTCATGAGAACAATCTTACACTGAGAAAGATTACTACAGAGATACCCAAGAGCCCTGGTTTTGACTTCAACTGCTACAGAAATTTAAGGCCTCCTTTGACAGCAAGACCAGTCACATCTCTTTTTAACTTAGACCAAGACTTGCATTTCAATTCCAATTTCAACAGGTAAATCCAAACAAATCCAAACTAGGAGGGAAGTAGGGGTGTGTATTCAGACATCACAGTGCAAGCAAATGTGAAAAATAGCACTGTAAAAAAAAAAAAAAAAAAANAAATATCTCTGAGAATCTGCTTCTGTCTTCAAGCTGAACTGGAAACCACCAAAACCTGAGTTTGTCTCCATATTTGCACTGTCACTATATTTGCCAAAAACATCATGCTTTCAAAACTCTTCCCACTAATTATCCAATTTCTAAAGATACCCAATTAAAGCCTCTTCATTTCATATTTATATTCTTTCTATCTTACACTTAAAATAGCACATTTATGCAACTTTCTCTAACCAGAGAGTTTGCTGTGGCCACAGCAGAATGGTTGCACCACCAGTCCTGTTCCTCTTGTCTCCAAGAGTGCCCTCCCTGCCCCCCAGACCCTCCTCTTTACTCTTTGCATACTCATTGGTCACTCTCACCACGCTGCAAACACACCCATAATGAAAGCCATCTCCCATTTTCAGCAAGAGGGACCCCACTGTGCACATGAACCAGGCAGCAGCACTGCCAAAGCTCTGGAGAAGCTGTTTCCAGCAGGGATATTGCCCACCTGCCCCTACAGCACGTTTGAACACCAAGCCCAGGGGAGGTGACATTATCAGGTCCCCCAGACAAGTCAGACACAATCAGTTCTGGACACGTGTCATGGAACGCCCCAGGCTCCATGGGGCTGCTGCCTGGCAGGGCGAGGGCTTTACTCACTCACTACTCACACCTTACATCACCCTGAGCAGGTGAGAACAGCACTTCTGCACTGCACCTCCTCCTGCTGCGCCTCGGTGCTGCTGCCTATCTGTGCTCCTGGCAAAGCTGGGAGCTTAGCCCACATGTTCCATTTTCTCCTGAATTCTGCCCCTCTGAAGGAACATCCCTCAGGCTTTGCTCTTTTAGCAGCCTCAGCTACACAAGTCTTTGCCTCTCAACAGGGGTCACAAGAGCTCTAATGAAACACAGCAGGTCTGTGTCTTTCCTTCAGAAAAATTTCACTCATTTGGTTTGGTTCTTCCTTCATTCCTCCTACTCCTCTCCCAATTCTCTGCCCTCTGGAACTCTCCATTTATTATTTACCTGCTAGCATAAAAGATTACCTGAAAAAGCAAAGAATCTAAGAATACAATGAGAAGAAATTAAATTAAGATATTTTATGTTGAACTAAATGACATTTTACCAATCTGCTTTTGAAAGAAACTCCAGAGACTCCAAGGCATTTTTTCTCCAGTGAAAAACAACAAACAAAACCAAACACCTCCCATCTGCTGAGTGGCTCCATTTAACTCACTACAAACAAAGAACATCACAGAAATTCCCCAAACGGGTACAGCTGCTATCAGGCAGAACTTCTAATGTCCTTTAAGCTTCCCACAGCTGCAAGGACCTGGTTTGTGTTACAGCATCACAGGAAGGATTTGATTTCTGCCCCCATGTGGCAGGGGGAAAAAGGAAAGCTTCAGCATTAGTACCACCCACTCAAAAGCTCATTTCCCCCCTTTGTATTTGCCCCCTCAAGAAAACCCAGGAAATGGACAATATTAGTAATTAGCTGCATTTCTGAGTGCCTGTAATGAAAGCAAATAAACCAGTTAGATTTTACCTGAAGAGAATGTCTACAGAGCTGGTGACACCACAAAACAAGGGTGTTCTGGGAAACTGAGTGTCTTGATGGTGAAGATCTCAACATTATTTCCAAATATTATTGTAGTGCTCAACATGGACACACAGATTTAAACTGCCAATTTTAGTTCATAACTTTGTTGTGGTCAGAGCTTTTGTGTCTATAATTCAATAATATCAATAATATAAAAACATCCCATCCGTCAAAACCAGGTTTGTGGAACGCATGGGTTTGGGGAGGATTAATGGTCTGTATGAGAGAAGAAAGTCTGTGCAACAGAAGGGCTGAGGGATGTCATGTGTATATTTAGCTTTCACCTCTCAGACTCGTTTCAGGAGCTGGGAATTTCTCCAAAGGCGGGATGGGTCCCTTCCCGTTGGGCAGGCGCTCAGGTTCCACCTCGGTGACAAACACTAGATGGCATTAAAGCCCTGTCACACAGGCTGGCCCCAATCCATGGCTCCCCAGTGCTGCACTGGCCTGGCACTCTCACCTCCTGCACGAGCTGGGGCAGCAGCACCTGAACCCACAGGAGCTGCCCTCTGAGATCACATCTTACCAGGCAGTGCATGGATGGAGGTCTGGGGAGGGTGACAGAGAAGCAAGGCTGTTTGCTCAAAGCCAAATACAGCAGCTCCTGAGAAATACAAATTTGAAACAAACAAACAAAAAAAATCACTGTATTCAAGACAGCAGAAATTGAGAAATTGCTGGTGTTGCAGGGGGCTGTTTGATTTTGAAATCATTCCCATTGTTACAAGGAAAGGGGTTTTTTTTATAATTACCTACAGTTCTGAATTTGTTTGGGTTTGGGGTTTTTTTGTTTTCTGTGTTTCTTAAATCTGCCCAGGTTACCCAAAGGCATGCCAGGCACCATTTAACAAACCGCCTTCTACCCAGGAAGTTCTTCAGAGCTTTACATTTGCTTCAGCGGAGTGGGGAAGTTTAAAAAGTATCTGCAGCCTTTTTAGAATCCTTGTTAGCTCCCCGCAGCCCACTGGGGCTGTGGGAAGTTACAACACACTGGCATTTAGGTTAGCTTCCAAAAAATAGCACTGTTAAGTAAGCATTCCACAACCTTGGATTTAAGTGCAGCACAGTAAGGCAGCTCAGATTAAAGCTTTAACAAGCATCAGTCACACCATCACACCAGCTGAATTCCACAAGTCTTAAGACACAGTAAAATCTATTTCAGTTCCACTGATGGGTAGGAAAAAAAAAACCCAAAGAACAAAGGTAGACTCAGAAGGCCAAACATGCACAAATGCATTTGGCCTTGTGATGAACAATCCCTCCTTGTTAGCTCCTCAATGATACTCTGAAATTGTGCCTAAGCAGTGTGGTGTTTAAAGCAGACAACTGATGTTGTTTGTGGCTTGTCACAGAAGTCCAGTTCTGTATTTTGCAACATGGCAGAGTGTGGAGAAAAATCCATTTAAAAAGGCCCATTTTTGAGTTGGTATTCTCATCTATTTAGCTTCAAAAGAAAGTGTTCCTCTGGACTAAAACAAAAAATTTTCTTCCCAAACAACACAGCATGTCAAAAATGAAAACTGCAGCTGCTTTCAGAGTGACCACAACACTGAGAGGCTGCAGCTCCCTGGACAGATCTGGGCCTGTCCCTGCACTGGGCCATGGATGGGAGAGCAATGACTGCTCAAATTCAACTCCCTCCTCTCTGCTCTGGCAGCTGGGTCTCTGCAGCTCCTGTGGCAGCTTCCAATGGATGGAAGAGCAGCAGCTGGGTCCTTCTCAGACCCGCAGTGAGGGGCTGCCTTCCCCAGGCAGGGACTTGCCACCCCCAGCCTGCTCCATCCAGGCAATGATTAAAGACCCTCTGCAAAGGTCTCACTTTAAAAGAACTAACACAAAAAGCTCTTCTATTAAGTGCAGTGTTTTGCTTTGGGGTTTTTTTAAGTAGTCTGAGCTCTAAGCAATTAACCCCTTGACATGAAGTCCAAGATACACAGCAGCTGCTCTCTAGGCAGTACTATCTGCTGGAAGCCTGAGAAGCATTCACAGAACACACAGATACACAGTTTTAGCAGTGCAGGTTATAGCTGAAATTTTACCCCAAGGGAAAAGCAAAACTCTCTCCTTTCTGCCTTACCTGTACGTATAGAGGAGGTGAGACAGGAGAAGTGACAAAGGCAAACATAAAAAATACATCATCTACCTTATTTCCCAAACCTATTTCAAGTGCACCAACACTGATATTCACTTCAACACACACCTGCTGTTCCCTTCCAGCACAGGGTATTCTATAATTCTATTTTATGAACTGTAGGCTGCAGCTGCATAAATACAGTACTGCTGCTGAGTCAAACTAACTCCTGGTTTTCTATTTAGAGCACTGTGCTTTCTGCAGTAGCTGCCTTTTTGGTGTGAATGCTTCTGGTCAAAGCTTAAATAGCAGCAAAGTGCTGTGATGTCAAAAAGCAAAGTACTCCTCTGGTCTACAAAAAGCTGGAATTTCATTAGATGTTCAGTTTAGAGAAAAGAATACACCTTCCTGCTACTGTAACTACACATTACTCTAAGAAAAATTAGGGTTACGCTGAAGTGCAAGCCCCACCTGAAAAAAGAGAAACAGAAATGAATACCTGTGCTGTGTGCATAAACCAATTTTAGTGTTTGCAGAACACTCAGCTTCTCAACAACCACTTTTCTAGTGACCTGCATACTAAGCTCCCTCATGTTCAGCACTTGTTTTAAACCACCAGCCTTGATCTAATGCAGGCTGGAGATGCACAGGCTCTTTTACAGATTCCAGGCACATACAGGAGCAGCAGGGGTGTTTTCCTGAGTTTTATAGTCTGATATCTGAACTGCTAATGAGAAGGAAGAAATGCCTCTTCAAATCATGAGCACACAACAAACAGTATCCCACATCCAGAGTTTGGGAAACCCCCCAGTGCCCAGCCTGTGGACAGCCATGGGAGCGCCTGCAGTGAGCAGTCACTTATTTCTGCGTCGACAGACCACAAGCAGCAGAGCTGGAGGAGAAACCTGGAGATGCTGAGTCCATCCCTAATAAACAGAAAAAAGGTACTAAAGCAATCAGAATATGAAAAAAGTCCAAGTGCAGGCACTCACATTCTCTGTTTCCCTTGGCCTACAGAGAAGTTTACAGAAAGTGATTTAAAAAGAGTAAGTCGTGACATGCTTAAGTTTAGCTAAAGAATTATGCAGATTAGCAAACTGCAAGACAGCATACACAGATTACCTGAAGACTTAGTCAGCTTTGCTGAAAATACAGCAGTAGGTTTTTTCTTTTCTTTAACAGAAGTAGCTTCTTTGTCAGCTTTCTTCTCAGCTTCCTTCTCAAAAGCTCCTGGTTTCACTACACTGACTATCTCTTTTTCAGCAGATAGAGGTGAGGTATCTGTGGCTGGTAAGGACATGGTGGATACTTCAGGCACTTCTTTGTCCACAGCCTCCAAAGACTTTTTCAAGGCATTGGTATCTTCCTCAGCTTTTACTTCTACATTCTTCACAGACAGATCACAGGGCAGCTCTGGGCAAGGCAACTGCCTCTTCTCACCCTGGATCCCCTTACTGACATGTTCACCTTCATCTTTGTGCACTATTTCTCTGTCAGTGGCTTCTGTCAAAAACTCAGGAGTAGTTTTAGGATGACCCAACATCACAAAGTCTTCTTCCACTGAGACTGGGGAAGACTCCATGGGTGAGAGAGCTTTGTCATCTCCTGTTTTTGGTTCCATAGCAACAGATTCATCAGCTGAATAAGCCAAAGCATCTAGCTCTTCCATTTGAAGAGGAATCTTCTCTGCCTTGGCTGGTTTGGCAGGGATTGGCTCAGATGGTGGAGCAGCAACAATTTTGGAAGAGTCCAGCTCAGGTTGGAATGACTCCAGATAAGGCTTGCCCGTGGCAGCTACTGAATCCACCAGTCCTTCCTCAAGTTCTTCATCAGTTGGAATACTCTCAGTGGATTTGCTTTTTAAGAGGAGAGATGGATCTTCACTCGCTTCCTCAGCAAAGTCAGATATCATCTGGCTATTAAACAGGCCAGCTTTTCCAAACTGTGGAGACATTTTCCCATCTAGCTCCTTGTGTTCAGGCACATCCTGAGAAAGGCTTTCTGTTACCGGTGTCTTTGAATACTCTGTGAAGGATGGAGAAGGAGAATCACCAGACACCTTTGTTCCCTTAATTAAGTCACATGCAATAGATATATAAGGAGTCTCCAGATCTTCAGGAGTGGTGCTACTCTCCCCATCAGGTTGTTTAAATGCCAAGGTCTCCTTGGCTTCCTGGGCCTGTGTCAGCGGTACATTCACTGCCTCTTGGTATACAGGAGGTTTTTCAGCCTCTTTTACATTCTCATACTTGGCAGTGGGAATAAATGTTTCTAGTGGGGAAGCTTCCAGCTGCACAGCAGATGCTTCTGCCCCAGCAGTGCCGGTGCTTAGCGGGGCTTCCATAACAATATCCGGCAGTATCGGCGACGGAGCAGCCTCTGAGCCTTCGAAGGAGGGGCAGATTTGCGCCGTGGGTTTCAGAGTCTCCTGCGCCGCCTCGGAGCTTTGCACTAAATCCATCTTGGTTTCATAAGCCAGTTTTGTGCAGGCTGCATCGTGCATCTCGTACGCCTCCTGCACCAGGTCAGGAGTGAGACCCTCGGGCATGTTGGTGGCGCTGTCGGGCGGCACTGCTGGGACCCCCTGTGCTTTAGCAGACTCAGCTCCCTGCCCTTCCTGCCCAACTGCTCCAGTACCAAAATTACCTTGTTCTGGGCCCGTCTGAGCTTTCAGTTCTGCAATTTTTTTCTCATCGTCAGTTCTATTTTCTGAAGTGCCTTCCTCTAGTGGAGAAAGAGATTTGCCTTTGTTACCACCAGGACTTAGAGAGGAGTCAAATTTAGTACAAGTGATGTAAGTCTGCGAAGGTTCTTTTACAGCTTCTGGGGTGCTTGGGAAAGAGGGATCTTCAGCGCTGCCTTCACTGTCTCTTTCGTAATCCTTCTGCACATTCAGCTTACCCACACCATATTTCTCATCCAAACTACTCTCCAGCTTGGCATCAATCTTACTTCCAACATCCTGTCTCATGCTGCTCAGTCCGTGACTAGCACCTTTCACTTCCCATATTGGATCAAATGGTTTGAAGTCTGCATATTCTTCCCTCCTGAGAGGGTCTTCTTTCAGCGCCCCTTTTTCACCACCATGATCACCACCTCCTCTGTACTTGTCTTTGTTATAGAAGAGATCTTCCTCATTACTCTCAAACAAATCTTGGGGAGATTCTGGAGACATTTTCAGCTGTTGTGCAGGCATTTTCTCCAGGTTAGGTAATTCTTTAGGGCCCTCTAGCTGTGTTTTTTCTTTAGCTGGAGATAAAATGGCTGCCTCTTCTTTAGCAAATGGGTGTTGCGAGTATTTCATCTCTGAAATGTCTTTGTCATTTCCCTCTGCAAGAAAGGGGTTTCTGGAATTTTTCATAGGTTCTTTAGAAACCTCACTGGAGCTCTCTTTGTAAGTGCCTCTTGCAGGAAATCCATCTGAGAGGGTACCAAAGGCTGCATGCTCTTTAAAGGGATCAGCTGAGAGAGGAGAGAAGGAGGGAAGAGAAGGAGCAGGATCAAGCGGGACTGCAGTAAAATCCTCTTGACCAAGCGATTTAGTGCTACCTGGCTGCTCCTGCAAGTCCATAACTTTTTCTGTGACCGTGGACAGAAAGGAAAGTTAGAGAATGCAAGTGCTCTCAAAGTCAATGCAAACTTTCAACAGGTTCACTGCGATTTTAGCTACTAAAAGGCTCTTCCAAGTACTAGCATGGATACTATAAGCCATTAATACACAGTATCACTTAAAGCTATTCTATTTCTCTGCTATGAGAGAAGTGAGCAAGAGGCTCAAGAAGCAGCAACTTTATGCAGTGCAAAGATCTCAGTAAAGCTGAAGATGCCAGACAAGGACAGGGGGCAATATTAACAAAGCCAGAACAGGAGGGTGGCAAGGGGAGACAGAGAGAGGGGATGTGTGGATGCTTGGGCACAAATATACTGCACAAACGTGTGCCAAAGTCTTTTTCTGACACCTTTTTTTAAAATGGGAATTTGTGGATAGTGTACCTAATAAAAACCACTAAATCAATACTACACGTGCAAATTTTACTTCTTTAAAATACTGCAGAAAGTTACTACAGGTTAAATCTTTCTGCTCAAACAACAAAGCAACTACGCTCCAATGTGTTAACCTGTTAACAGCATCAACTGCTCTCCTACATCAAGGGTCCAAGAATTCACAGATGGCAGTATCTTGTTTATGAAACAGTTTACCATGTAAACAAATGAATGCATATTAAAATCTGGAATAGATCAGCTGAAAAGTCAAAACTGAAAAATATGACAGAGGCTATTCTTGGACCCATGCTGACTTTAGTAGAGGCAGACTAATGGGAAAGGGTTAATGAGATCAGACAGGCAGGAGGTACTCAGACAAAGGGCAGCAGAAAGAACTTGCCTGCAGAGGAGTGCATCAGAGGCGTAGATGTAGCAGGAAGAGCAAAAAGGGTCTCATCTGAAAAACAAACAAATAACCTCAGCAGAAGGAAGGGCCAGGGTGAAGAGGGAAGAAAGCACACAAGGAGTCAGTTCCCAATAAACCCAAGAGATCCACAGCCAACACCCAAGAGAACCACAGAACACCATCATCAGAGCCAGGTGATTTGGGGGAGCCAACACCCAGATTTCTCCATTCACAGTGGGATCTCTACTGAGGGATCTCCACCCTCCAAGCCAGTGACCAACCTTAGGGAGAGACACACCTTGGCAGCTACTCTTTATTTTCATTCCCTGACCCTGCACACCTCTGAGCAGCTACACCTGCCATTGCCAGTGGCACATGGTCCTTACTCAGCTCTCCCCACGCCCCCTCAGCGTGCGTGAGAGCAGCCCTAACAAACTCAACCCAACACTGGTGAGAGTTCAGATGGCTGAAGCAAGCTCTGAAACGCCCCACAAACGCAGCACTCCTCAGGCACGGCCACACTGGGCTGTGCTGTCTGCTTTTAGTCTCAACTCTTTTCCTTTTGGTGTGACACAGACAAGCCCCCAGAGGAAGCCAACAGTTTTAAAGCCTTTTTTGGCATAATCCAAGGAGTGTATTTGGCTTTGCGGAGCTTGTTTTAAGCCTGATATCTCCCAAGACAAACCCAGCTCTCCAGTTGCCACTCAAAGCAGCAGTAGCAGCCATCATGAGGAACCAGACAAAGCAAAAGCAGTCCTCCTCTGGATTTCTGTGTCAGCAGCAGTGTTTTTGCCAGGTCCAACATGGCCTGTTTGCTTTACAGTGATGTAAGACTGCTAACATTTCAGTAAGTTTATTTCATTCTGGAAAGTGCATAAAGTTTTCAAATCAATGCTGTTAAAGGATATTTGCAATTTACACCAACTGTATTAGCAGACACTAAATTATATTAAAGCACTAAAATCAGATTTTTATTCTCAGTACAGACACCAACAATCTTTAATTTTGCTATTTGCCTGGACAACATCAAGTACTGGAAAAGAGGTGGGGGTACTTTTGGCTTGGTTTTTTATATTATTATTATTATTATTAAAAGCAAGGAATAATAGAAACAATTGATTTGAAAAGATGAAAGGCAAGAAGCAAGAAATATGGTAGATGCAGCAGCACATACATAATAACCCAGTCAGGCAAGGCATTAAGCTAAGCTGTGTTTTGGCACTAAACCATGACTTGTGCAGAAGCAATGCCACTTGCAGACACTCATGACCTGTCTGGCTTATTCAAGTTAATCCCACCAGCAGTTTTCCAACAATCAAATCTCCTCACAACCTGCATTTCCTGTCACAATACACAGTCAGCTGGGTTTGTTTCACACAACATTTCTCTCTTGCTGTGTTTTGTGGATTATAAGTACCACCCAAGGATGACAGAAAACAGAGTAAGAAATGAAGCTGAGTATAGGACTTGGTATTCAGAAGGTTCCTCAATTCCTGCTGGACCAAAGGGATTTCTGCTCAGTTTTCTAAAAATTACATTTTTCAATTAAGGACCATATAGAGAGAAACCTCAATTCCAAATTTAGAGCACATTAAAGCAGTGTCACAGTTCAATGGTGGCAAAGCTTTTAAGGACAAAAACCATGCTGGAGGACAACTGATGGGTACATGACACAGAGTCACAGAACTGCAACACCATGTACCACTCAGGCCCTTTATTCCAGGAGCTGTTGATTCCACATCCCCTGGCTCACCAGGATCCCCTCCACAAGCAGAGACTTCTCCTCAGCCCACACCTTTCCTGAAACCACACACCTGCCCTCCCTCCTCCAGATCATCCCAAAGCAGCACAACCCAGATTTCCTGGAAGGGGTCTGTGCTTTTGGGCAGGAGAGAAAGCAGGATGGACCTGATGGGACCACACAGCAAACAGAGACCCTGACAGCCCAACAGAAAAGGGCCTCCCAGGGAAACCAGTGCCAAGACCATGGAGAGGAGGTGCTGGAAATGCAGGAGGAAGGGCAAAGAACTACAGCAAGGGGTGTAAGGAGGTGAAGGGAAAAACACACAAGTCATCCCTGAAAGGTGCAGCTCCCTTCCTGTCCAAAGGCCAACTGCAATCTCTACCAAAAATTCCACATTTAACATCTTTTGAATGCTTTCCAACCCCAGAAAAAGAGATTTCAGTTTCTAGGGAAGGGCACTGGGTTTAAGAGCACGGGCACCCATTTCTCAGTGTTTCCTTAAGACGGCACAAAGCAAAAACACCTTGTGAGGTCTGGCTTCCATTTACTCTGGTAAACTTTATGGTTTACCAGAACCATAAAGCAGCTATGCCAGCCACTGAATTCCCAGGTTGTCTTAATGGTTGGATATTATGTCCACACCCAACCTTTATTTTCCACACATAGCTGGAGTGTGAAAAGAGATTACATAAAAGCAGTGTTTCCTAACCAGCCAAGGAGAACCACCCATTTTCCCTCCACCCACAGCAAAATGGCATTTTTCCTGCTGAAAGGAAAAAGATACAAGGGCTTTTTCCTGCCCTTGTGGGGCCTGTGTAACACCTCCAGGCAAGCAGGGAAAATGGAGTAGGACAACTCCCCCATCAGCATCAGTGCTGACTGAACCACCATTCTTCAGCAGAGGGGAATTGAAGTGACATGGTGAAAGGGATTTTTTCCAGCAGTGACACTGCTGAAGAATCCCCACATCCCATGTGAAGGTAGAAACCTCTCAGAAGCACAGCTCTGTGGGTAAGTAGGACACTTCTAGGATCCATCACCAGGGGTGGCTTCTCCTATCTGCATCTCAGCGGCAGAAATTAGGTGACAAAAACAAACACAAACAAGCAGTACAACAGAACAAGTACAAAAACTTCAGAATACTTCAAGCTCTGAGCAAGATTACTGTCAAGCAAAAGTAGATATTCAAAACACCTTAACTGACCTACCAAGTGAGTTTCACTACAACAAAACTTCACCCAAATACATACAGAAAAAAAATCTCAGTGATCTTCAATTTTACAAATCATAACTAAAACTCCTTCAGTAAGAACTCCTCAATTAACACTTCCAATAGCAGACAGATTTTGTTTCATGAAACACAGAAGAATGAGACCTCAAAATGAACACAATCTCCATGAAAAGTTCTTACTCCATTTTTTTTCCTGCCAAAAGCCCATAATGATGCAAGTTAGTAAAGTACTTTCAGCATTGCAGCCAAGATAAATGCTGACCTCTTATTTATGAGTGGTACCATTTTATTTGAGTTACTGAGGCACTCCAGTTGATGGCTTTTAAAGAGAACTTTAGAGACTCAGCCTGTCTGACTGCATTCCTGTTTTTAAACATTTGGTAGATTTTACCTTGGATTTTTGCAAATTAAATAGTCCCTAAAAAAAAAAACCCCAAAACCAAAAACCTAATCACCCACAAATAGCCCTGTAGCTTCTTTCATTAGCATGAAGTCTCATACTTCAAAACTGCATTATGATTTCAGCTAAAACATAACATCCCCCAATGAGAATCAGATTTCAGTTTTGTTTAAAAATAAAGAACCCTGACACTAGCGTGACAAAGACGTGTAATTTTAAACCCTCATTTCAATTTTTGCTGATTTCCCACTAACTGCTGATGCCACAAGATGCTGACATTACCAGCAGAAAACTTAACATTTAAATATCAACATTTCAGATAAAAAGTAGAGAAATAAATGGAGATTTCTCATACAATTAGTGAAACAAAGTTATCTGCAAAGATTTCCAGAGAAAAAGAGAAAAATATTTAAAATGAAAAGTAGTAAACTGGCAACTACAAGAAAAGCAATTTATGAGAAAAGAGCCCTTTTTTCTTCCCACAAAACATACTTGCCAAAGGAAAGCAGAGGACTTCAGGCTAATCAGAGAAAATAAGAACTGAGCCAGAACAATTCCTATCCCTCATCACTGGGTCTGTGTAAGTGAAGGACCCTTCCATCTGCTTCCCTGTGCCTCCTTCCAATCAGCAGCAGCAGGACTGTGGTAAAGTGGCTTTATTATTCTGCTGCTCTCCCTGGTTTTGTGCACGAGCTCAGCAATAAAACAGACAAAACCCACAAAAATACTGAGCAAACTTCACCTAATGCCCAGTTTAGCTTTGGCAGGAGACTGCATTATGCTGCTAGATGGGAGTTTCAGCCTTCAGAACTTACAAACCACTTCCTGCATTAGTTTGCTGCAAAATGTGTGCTATTCTTAAAACAAAATTAGCAAAAATGGAGTCTTTAAGAATGCACTTCTCCTTTGTAAGCTTAGGAAATGAGCAAGATACCAAACTAACAGGCCAGGGACTGCTTTTACTTTACGGACCTCCCACAGTAGGACATTGTGAAAGGCCTCTCCTGTTAACATAAATATTTAACAATAAAGAAAAACGGGGTAAAATTAATACTCCAAGGAATGGCATCTGTGACGTGACTCACGTGTCCTGTAAAAGTTCCATTTGCAGCAACCCCTCTAGGACAGCAATGAAAGAGAAATTGTTCCTTCAATGCACCAAGTTGTTTGTGTGCCCACAGTGGAGGCTGCCCCAGCAGCATTTCTATCTCAAGCTGTTTAGCAACACATGTGGCTATTTAAAAGTTAATTATTTCAAGTTCTTGGACGCCTAATTTCCTACTGCAGTACAAAACAAGGGCACACAACTTCACAAGAATTTCCTGAGAAAAGCAGCTGCCTACACAAACTCCATTTAAACCATCTCCTGTTATGATGCAATTGTTCTAAATACAGGATTTCACCAAATATTTAAACCATTTAAGATTAAGAACATTAACTATTAATAGCACCTTTTCACATCATTACATCAGGCTGCAGAGCCACAGCAAATAATTAGTTTTTGTTATTTGGCTCTTTTTAATTATAGGTGTACGTTTTTAAGAGAAGTTTCCAGTTTAGGAAACTATTTGGAAATCCTAGGAGGAAAGTGTGCAAGCTGCTACAAAAGGTGGGGATTGTTGAAGATTTAAGGGAAAAAAAGTGCTCCATTTTGGACATCCTGAGGGCATCACAGCTGGGATCACAAAAGCAGCCAAGGCCTTTGATCGTTAACAAGCCCAGCTGTAGGTCATTTCAGGCCCTCGTGGCAATGAGTGCAAAGCGGAATCACGCATCACCTGTGGGGAGAGTTGTACTGCACTATTTGAAAAGCATAAAGAAATCAAGTCCAAAACAAGCATTTTAAGTAGTCTGTTTCTGCAAGCAGGTCTCCAGCAAGTAACATTTTCTTGTTGTCTAAGCAGAAATCTATAACCAAACAGGTTTAGGCAAGTTTTTTTTCAATATCGTTTTTACATGGCCCAGTTTTGCAGCATCTCCTCTTTTAAAAAAACTCCACCCGTTAAAAGCTGCCAAGCAACACAGGGGCTGTAAAGCACAGGGACAGAGGTGAGCTGTGTGCCATTTCTCCTCCTTTTGATCAGCTACTGAGTGAAAAGAAGGCAGTTCCATTCCCTTGCAATACCCAAGTGCCAACCTAAGCACGAAAGAGGGACACAAGGAAGAGACATTAATCCTGGCTTTATCACAATGCTCTCTGTTCCAATTCCCAAGCTGCCAAAGTAAGAACCCACCACGAGGGTGTTTTTAAAAGGCCATTAAATACTTCAGACACAACTGCCACTCTCACCTCACTCTTGCAACCATTTTGATCAGTCACACCAGGGCCAGGATCCAAAGCATTTCAGAGGGTGGTTCTGTAATGCCACTTTCTGCTAAAACTCCCTTATCCTCTGAGTTTCACCCCATCCCCTAAGAGCAGGGAGAGGATTTTATCTGGCACCTTTTGTTAGTAGAACTAAACAAACAAAGAAAAAAGTCTCACAGCTCAGCTCCAGAGAAACTTTTCACTACTCTCCCAGCACGTATACACAGAATTCCCAGAAACAGGATGCACGTACCTATCCCAGCCCAGCAGTCCACAGGAGCTCGCCACGAGGAAATGAAATCCTCTCAGGAACAAAGAAAACTGTTCTGCTCCTGAGCACAACTGAAGCTCAGGGAGGAATAACTGGCACAGCACAAGCACCACACACCCAGGCTGTACCTTCCCCACAAAGCTCCCAACTGTCCAATCACAGAATTTCTGCTTTATTGCCCAAATTAGCATCAGGGGCTAGCTAAAGACTCCCTTTATTGAAATCAGGTGGCCACAATTCATCACAGCTGTTCACAGCCCATCTCTGATGGCCTGAAATACCCACTTCATAATCACAACGATATTTAATATAGAAATCAAATGTATTTAATAGCAAAGCCAGAAATTAATTTAGAACACTCTAAGACACAAACATTCCCAGATTCAGCATTTACAGCCACCAATTTATGTTTCAATCTATTTGTTTAAAAAGAAGCAGAAAGAAACAATCTAGCCAACTGCAAACATGTGTCCAGCTAGACATAGCTTTACAGCCAAGTACTCAGGTTTTGGCAACATTTGTAACCAAAAAAAAAATGCTACATAATTCCTCTAAAACCTAAGTAACTCTTCCTCAGACCCAGACTCCTTAACCATACGTTGAAATAACAAAAAGAAATTTGAGTTCTGGCAGTGCCACAAAGCAGAAAAATATAGTAATTACATCAGAACTTATTCAAAGGCAGGAGGTCTAAAGAGCCATGCAAATCCTATCATTATGCAGACATTATCCAATTTAATTTTAGAGATTATACCAATCATAAGATTCCCTTTCACTGATTTGTACAGATGGATTTTTCCCTGCTTTCCCCACAATTAAACAAATTAAGCAGTATTTAGATGAGCAACCTTATCATTGCAGATGAATGTATTTATTAGCTAAAATAATCTTTAAATAATGGAGACGAGATGCTACTGATTTCTTTTGGCATCTCTTCCCAACACATTACCTTGTGTGACAAGCCTCTGACATAAGAGCTTACAGTCTGCAAAATAAAAACAAATTGGTGTGTAAGATGTCTGATGGACAAGATACAAAAAACAGGGAGCAAGAACACGGACTTGTTGTAGCCGTCAGTATCTGCAGAATATCTTTTAATTAAAGGGAAAAAGCAGTGTGAAGATTCAGAGTCTTGATGTCCTCCTGACAACCAAGGGCATCAGGTATCAACAGCTCTACAACAGATTTTTGGTCAATAAAGGTTTTGCCCAGCCATTTGATTTTTTCGTCATTTAAGCCACAATACACAGACAGGGAAACCCCATTTTGTTGTCTAACAGTGTGATCTTTTAAGGAAAACTTGGGTTTAAAGCACTCTAAATCCATCCCTCTAAGCAGGGTGAAGGCACCACCAGCAGACCTGGCTGAAGCCCACGAAAGAAGGAGACTCTCAGCCACGGGTGACATTTTTCTCCTTGCTTGTTCCTCTCTGTTCTGCAGCTACAACCTGCTTTGCAAGGCCTCACACATGCTTTCTCATCTGTTTTCCTTGGCACTGGCTTCCTTGCCACACACAGGGGACGCAGAACGACAGGCATTGAGGAATTTTCTCTCCTGTCAGAAAAGAGGGGACCGCAGAGTTCAAGGAAAACTGTCACAGACCTCTGCTGACTGGATAAGCAGGAGGATTTTGACAGACTGAGAACATTTTTAACTGGCAACAGGAAAGTTTATATTTATCTCAGTCTTGTGTCTTATTTGAAGACATCTTAACTAACATATTCTCCCTAGCTGATGAAGTTGATGACATGATTGCCCTGCTCATTAAAAAGCTGCCAGTAGCAGCTGAGACTGTTTTCTCAGACACAAAGCAAGTCTCCCAGCAAAACCAGGGAGGGTCACACTGGTATTTCCAATACTTCTACATAGAGAGGGGAGATAAAATTAAAAGTGCTTTTTCTTTATACATCAGAAAGCAACAAATTGAGACAAACCCATTAAAATCATGGGGAAAAGCAGTAATTTAAAACCATAAAATCTCACCTAAATTAAAATCTTCGTATTTTGACAGCTACAGTTGGCAGCAGATTGATTATTTCCATTTGAAAGATAAAAAACATACTACAGAGATAATTTGATTTTCTCAGACTCTGTGAATATTAATAAGGCCATTATTTAATTGCTGATGTAATAGTTCTTATTGATGGAAAGACCGATTAGAAAAGCCATCCACCAAGCATGTGTCATCTGTCTGGAGTGCAGGATCTCAGTGCTGGCTGTCCTGTGCTGCCCTAAAAACTGAGACTGCACAATAAGTAGATAATACTACACAGTGTTTCCAAAGCATACACAGGAGCAATTTCTATTTTAGATCATAAACAAAGAAATTTAAAGAAAACCTGCACAAAAACATTACTTTTCTACTGAGGTCTCACAGTTCACTATTTTTATTTCACAGTAATAGCTCTTTTTTTCTTTCACTTCTAAAGCAGCACAATTTTCCTCCTACTTCATGCAGAAGCGTTTCTGAATATCTCAAGACAATTTCCCTGTAAGCTCCAAGTTGCTTTCCATTTTCCAGCCAATAAAAGACCAAGAACTATTTCCTTGCCTCCAAACTAGAACCCGAAGGACATTTTCAGATTGAACTATGCTTTGCTTTAATTCTGAGTTTCGTAGTTACTATAGAAACCTGCCAGCACACGAAAAAAAGACACTTCTGTCAAAATATTAACAGAAAATAAAGAAACGTAACTCCAGCACACCAAGTGCTCCAGCTGAAGGTTAACCACACTTTGTTCCTTCCAGCATACAAAGGCCAGGCAGATAGGAGAGCTATCAAGAAGCTGGGTGTGGCAGAATGGACATGGAAACAGGCAGGCAAAGCCTCAAAATTCCCTCCAAACTGTGTGGCAAGCACCAGAGCCCCCCTGAATTCCAACAGCATGGGAACACTGGGCTCCAGGGTTAAGAAGAATGATGCATCAATGCATCCTGCTAAGTAGCCAGACTGAGTGCTGTCGAAATTCCTGGGCACTGGAGGAAGAGGAAGGAAAATGAAAACAAGATCCACTTTCTCAGCAACTTTGAGAAAACCTCTGACTGGGAAGCCTGAACACTCTCCTCAGCTTCCACAAGTGCAGCTGTTTGTGGTTATCTGTGAGATAAGAAAGAGGTTCTGTGGCACCAGTGCTGATGCAACAAGGTGGACGAGACATACCAACCAAGTGGACAAGACAGTGGTCACTCCACAGCCGTGCCCCAACCTTCCTTAAGTACAGGCTGGGAGGACGGGGGAGAGGGCAAACAAACAGTGGCTCTTCATTGTCTCCTCACTTGTGGTTTGCAGGATTTCATCTCCAAGGGGAAGACTCCCAGTGCAATTCAAAACTTCCCTGAGGGCTACATCATTATAGGGTAGGTGGAAGCTGTGTGGTTTTATCCTGGAAAGCAAGTCAAGGGATACACACACAAAGCAAACATACCATCAAACTTGGCACACACTGCTGGTTAGCAGAAGACAGAGCTGTTTGGCTTCTGAAACTCTTACACCAGCTCAGTTACAGAAGCAGGCCCCAGTGCTAGACACTGCACATGACAATAAATAAAACTGAATAAAATGATCCTTTGGTGAACTCACCAAGATGGAAATATGAAATATGAAAATGAAGGTTTACTATACCAGTCAAATTGCTGATTATTCTCCTCTTTAAAACCGGGGAAAAAAACCCCACATTCTAAGTTAGATAGTCCAGGTTATGAACACCTCCCCTGTACTTGGGAAGAGAAAGGATCTTGCACCTCAGAGAAACACTGAAGATCGGTGGAGGGGTGCAAATGAAAGTCACCAGTGGTAGTATTCAAGGACAGCTCTGTTTTCTCCAAGTCATGCTGCATCCTGTCCTTAAAATGCATACAACTCCTCTGGAGGAGTCCATGCAGACACAGCAGCAGAAAGAATCTGAGGAGCAAATATGCTGGTTTAGAATTTGTATAAAATGCCAATGCAGGCTGTGCAGGGTAAAAGGTTCACTCACTGGGGTGAGCAGAAGCAAGTATAGATCTGCATTTATTCAGCACCTCCTGCGGCTGGGCTCAGCCTGGCCAGGGACAGCTCCGGGCAGCTCTGCTGACCTCTGCTTGACACTGTCTGGCAAACCTTCCTGAAACCTCTCCTCAGCATGGATGAATTAAAGAAAAAATCCTACATAATCAAATGGAAAAGCAAGACTAATTAATAAACTGGCCCTTCAGAACGTTTGCATATGTATTTAACGCAGGTCAGCTGAAGACAACAGACACATAAGGAAACATCTTTATTCTCTCTGCATGCTGGCCTAGGGCCAGTCTGGTGGATTTTGTATACAGGCTTCTGGTAAGTGCAGTTTAACTTCAAAACACAACAGTCTTTTCCAGGAAAGTGATATATGACCCTCCTTTTGCTGCAGGATGTAGGGCTTGAAGAAGGAAAGTGGTATCTACTCATCATAGTATACTGATTATTCTTACTTTGGGCAGCTAGCCAAAAAAGAGGGGAGTATTACTGTGACCATGTATAACTACCTCAAACTAACTTCTTTTTGCACCCTATGTAAATTCAAGTAATCAAAAGATTTAAGCAGTAATCTCTCCAGAATTGTAGTTTCTGCTACCCACAAAACAGCAGGTACCAAACGCCCAGAAATTGTTCAGGAGAACCCAAATTTGACTACAGAGCTCCTGCTTGTTTTCTCCTCCTGCAAATATTTATCTTAGCTCTTCAGAAGGTAGGCTGCTGTTACCCTGCCAGAGACTTGCATTACATATAATTATGTCACAACGATACTGGATACTCCTAAGCGTGTAACTAATAGCAATTAAGGTTTTCTTTTTCAAAACACCTCCACATACACATAAAATACATTTCAATGGGCCATCAAGTAGGCAGTACATTTTTGCTATTGTTCCGCTGACAAAAGGCAGCACCATGGCCAATTGTTGCAGATAAAAGAATCCCTACTATTCTCTGCATACTTGCTACAGGCCTTACTCTCCTCCACTTGGAAACAGAATTTCAAAGTTATTTGCCTCAAATCCCCATAAATCAAAGCATTAGATTTCAAATATGAAGAGATTTTTTTTTCAAAATTTCTAGACTGTGAACCGTAATTCTTCATTTATACCTTAAATTCAAACAGCAGAGCTCAGACTAAGTGAAACCACAACTCTGCAGAGAGCAAACCACAGGGCCACATGGCTGTCCCTGCCATGGTCACCCCGCCACCAGTTGCAGGCAGCAAATTCGTTTTGCCAGTCTCCCAGCATGACTGAGAATGAACTCATTTGAAGCCAAGCCACATATCTTGACCCAGACAGTTTTAACACCCACTGCTAAATGCAAAACTAACAAATAGTTGATGTTTAAATGGATATTTAACATGATGGAAACTAAGTGCTCCTGCATCTGAGAAGGCCAAAGTACTCATCAGATCACCTGGCAAAGCTTTTATCAACATTAATTTGCTCTCCTCCAGGAGTTTCAAGTAGAGAGCTTCTAATATTTCAATGCATCATTAGATGAGCATTGTGTTACAACACCTTGTCTTTGGAAACCAGGCCTCCCCCAGATCCCAGTCCTTACTTCAGAGCCCTAAATTAATCATCACTGACAAACTAAAATAACTCTTTGATGCCACTTCTCAGCTATACTACGCAATTCTCACAGTTAGGTCTCTTAACAGAGAACTATTTCAGGAATTATTGTTCTCTTNCGGGCGAAGGCTCCACCGGCCGGCCACCGCCCTCCCCGGGCCTGGGGCGGGAGCACTCACCAGCTGAGCCGGAGGAAGACCCTTTTCTCCGGGGGGCGACGGCAGGCTCGGCCTTGGGCGGCTGGGGCTGCGCGGGCCGGGCGGGGGCCGGGGGCTGCTCCTGCGCGGGGGACGGCGTGGTGGCGGAGGAGGAGGAAGAGGACACGGCTCCCCGGGGGCTCCAGTCGGGCTGCGGCGGCTCCGGAGCAGCGGGGCGGNACATTTCAATGGGCCATCAAGTAGGCAGTACATTTTTGCTATTGTTCCGCTGACAAAAGGCAGCACCATGGCCAATTGTTGCAGATAAAAGAATCCCTACTATTCTCTGCATACTTGCTACAGGCCTTACTCTCCTCCACTTGGAAACAGAATTTCAAAGTTATTTGCCTCAAATCCCCATAAATCAAAGCATTAGATTTCAAATATGAAGAGATTTTTTTTCAAAATTTCTAGACTGTGAACCGTAATTCTTCATTTATACCTTAAATTCAAACAGCAGAGCTCAGACTAAGTGAAACCACAACTCTGCAGAGAGCAAACCACAGGGCCACATGGCTGTCCCTGCCATGGTCACCCCGCCACCAGTTGCAGGCAGCAAATTCGTTTTGCCAGTCTCCCAGCATGACTGAGAATGAACTCATTTGAAGCCAAGCCACATATCTTGACCCAGACAGTTTTAACACCCACTGCTAAATGCAAAACTAACAAATAGTTGATGTTTAAATGGATATTTAACATGATGGAAACTAAGTGCTCCTGCATCTGAGAAGGCCAAAGTACTCATCAGATCACCTGGCAAAGCTTTTATCAACATTAATTTGCTCTCCTCCAGGAGTTTCAAGTAGAGAGCTTCTAATATTTCAATGCATCATTAGATGAGCATTGTGTTACAACACCTTGTCTTTGGAAACCAGGCCTCCCCCAGATCCCAGTCCTTACTTCAGAGCCCTAAATTAATCATCACTGACAAACTAAAATAACTCTTTGATGCCACTTCTCAGCTATACTACGCAATTCTCACAGTTAGGTCTCTTAACAGAGAACTATTTCAGGAATTATTGTTCTCTTTTTGCCTTATCCTTCAGGGGTCAGAGAGAAAAAACCCTAATCACTTCCAGAAAACACACTTTCATCCCTCCTTTACAAAGCAACATGATTTGGTAGATCCTATTTCTTCCATTCAGTTCTGTTTAAACCATCCAGAGCTCCACTCAGAGAACATGCCTAGAAAAAAATCTGTTCATCCATCATATAGAACCCCTCCTCTTCAGTCTGTTGCAAGCTTTTGTCATCATCTGTCCTCCAAATGGTGGAAACAAAAAAAATTTAATCTCTCTGGCATATTGCTACACAGAGAGCTTCCAGAGGAACAAAACAAAGTAGGCTTCATGAAAGACAACAGCACAAGTAACCATAAAGTCCTGTCACACATGCAAATGAAATGCATTGTGAAACTTCCCCTGACAAAACTAAATTCAGGTCTTAACAGGCTTTAAAAAAAAATTATTGTTCCAGGTGCTTTTTTTTTATTAGATCTTGAATGTCATGCCCACTCATCCTGTTTAGTTATTATTGAAATCCTGCATCTTTACAACATACACAAGAGCAATGAAGATAAGCACACACCATGATGATCTCAAGGCACTTGAATTTGTTCCTTTTCACTGTTTTAGTGGCCTCGAGTCAGCTCTTTACTTTGAATTAAGGAGAAGTGGAGCCAAAGCACACTCGCAATCCACATGCAAGGCATTAGTCATGCGGGTCAGCTCCCGGATTAGACCTGAGAAGGGCTCTGGCACTCAGGCAGCACCAGCAATTGTTGGGGGGTGACACGCCCTCCGCTCCACAGTCCTGGACTCCGGCGAACCCCCACATCACGGGGCGACGCCTTGGAGAAGCCCCAGATGACAGCCGTGGCTAAGCCGCGGGCAAGCCGCGGTCACCCAGGACGCGGGGTTGACATTCCTCTCCAGGACTGCCACACCTAGAGCAGCGAGCAGCCTGGTCCCCTTTGTGCTAGCACACATTCCTCCCTAGGTCACCAGTTCCATCTCCGGGGCTCAGCCCCCCAGTCCGCGGTCGGGGCGCGGCGTCCCCACGCAGGCCGCGGGCCGCAGGGCTGTGCCGGCCAGGTGAGGGGCTGGCGGCTCCGCAGTCCCTCGCCTCGCCCCTCCCTCCAGGCGCTGTGAAATATGAGTAAGATTACAAGTATCTTATGTTTCCCTCCTCCCCCGCGCTCCCACGCCCAAACCCGCAGTGCCGGGCCGCCCGGGAGGGAACCGTGCCCGGGACAATGCGGCGAGGGACGGGCTCTGCGCCGGGGGAGAACCGGCCGGAGCGGCGCGGACCCCGCGGCCGCTCCCTCGGGGCTCGGCCGGTACCCCGGGCAGGGCCGTCCCCGCGAGGTTCAGCCGTTACCCTGGACACGGCCGGTCCTTCGGGGCTCGGCCGGCAGCCCGAGCTCGCCCCCCGCTCCCCCCGCGACGCGGCCGTTGCCAGGCGGCGGCGGCGGCCTCGCCCCCGGGCGGCCCATGTGCGAGGCGGCGGCCGGGGCGGCGCTTCCCCCTCCCGCCATTAGCATAACACAGAGGGGAGGAGGAGGGAAGAAGAAGAAATTACAATTTAAAAAAAATTAAAAAAAAAAGAAAG
>VXAC01006227.1:349135-507984 GCA_013399225.1 Rhipidura dahli
GTTTTAAACAGCGGCCAGAAACACTCAGCGCCTTCCCAGAACGGGAAGCGGATTGCCGGGCTCCTGGGTACGGATGGTGCAGGGCCACCATCCGCCCTAGCCCGGCTTCTCTCACCCTGGATGTGGCCGAAGGATCCCGAGGCATCCCGGGCGCCGCCGCACTGCGGGGCCGGGGAAGGGTGAGGCGTCGTCCCGATCCCGATCCTGTTCCTTGGGCATCGCGCCGATCACCGCAGGCAGATTCCCCTGGGGCGGAAAGCGGAGTCAGCCAGCGCCTTCCTCCGATGGGAATGGAAGCTTTAACCAAAACATGATGCAAAAACCTTCCCGTGTCTGAAAAAAAACCAAAACAAAACAAAAACCAGCAGAGAGGAGACATTGTCAGAAGAGACAAACTTGTTTAACCACTCGTGTTAGTGTAAGGCAGCCCGACGAGCAGATCTCATATCTCTTTAGAGTATGAATTTAAATTGTGCAACTGCTGCAGGAAAGAATGGAAAGGAAAAGAAAAATGAAAGGAGAAAAATGAAAGTAAAAAGGAAAAAAAAAAGGAAAGAGGAAAGGGGGGAAAATGAAGGAAAGGAAAAGGGGGAAAGGGAGGCAAAAAAAGCGCTAACAAAGAAGGAAGGAAAGGAAAGAAGGAAGGAGGGAGAGCAAGAAGGAAAGAGGATAAAAGAAAGGAAAAAGGAATAAGAGAAAGGAAATAAGAGAAAGAAAAGAGGGAAGGAAAAGGGAAGGGGAAATTTAAGGAAAGAGGAATGGGGAAAAAAAGAGGAATGGAAAGAGGTAAGGAAAGAGGAGAGAGAGAGCAGAAGTAAACTCAGTGTTAGACTCTGGTGTGGTCTCCAGCTTTCTGCTCAGAGATGGAACATTGGCCAAAGCCCTCAGGGTGACACTTAATTTAACTAAAATAGCGTCTATTTGGATGCAATTTCCACCCACACAGCTGCCTCAATAAGACCAAAAGGCCTTCTAATTCTATATTTAACACTACGCTAACATTATGATGGGTTTTTAACCCACAGATTATTTATTCTCCCACATATGCCCATATAAAGAGATTAGTTCATGGAAACACCCAGAGCCAGCAGCCGACAGCTCAAGTGAGACTCGAGAAGTGAACGAAGAGCAGCGGCTCTCTTGTCGCTCCCCTTTGGCTGCCAAGATGGATGTTCCATGAGCTGTCCCACTAAGCAGGGACTGACAGCCGGGAGCAGAAGCTGCGGAGTGGGATCAGTTCAGTGCACCCGAGCACACACAGGGACTGAGCAGCAGCTGCCTCTCACACTGCAGAGGGAAGAGTTTCTGGCTGGAAACTGGGGTTCAGTCACCAGCTTTGGTTACTGTCTGAAAAACGGGATGGCAACAAGTGAACGGAGGGGCTCCAAGGGGTCCCAGCACTGAGTTCTCTCTTGTCTCAGGAGAACATACTGTGTTCTTTGCATGAACTGTCTGAACCCAAATATTTGTTGCTGCTATTTGTATTGGCAAGGCAAATCTAAGATATCCCCTTTTCTAAATAACTAGAGACCTTCCCGCTTCCAGTCCTAATTTGCTCAAGGCCAATGTACATCCTCTTACCACTTTTTCCCTTTAATCTAAATTGTTTTTTTCTCTAAATTTTAATTCCCAACAACACACTTTGCCTAGCCCTTGCCTTCCTAAACCAATACTGACAGAATACTGTCACCCTTTCCCTTGCTCCTCCAAGCAGCCTTTCCCTGCACCAATCCAGTGTCAGATCAGGCACAGGAAATTCCAGATGAGACTTTTTTTTTTTGACAAGAATGCACAAAGACATCAATATTCCCTATCGCTACCCGAAATTACCAGAACAGATGTGCAAAGTATTTTTATAAACAAAGTGATGGCAACATTGTTATCCTAATGGAGATAAATGTTTCCAGCAGGTGAATAAGCCCTTGACAACCTGTGAGGTCTTTCTATGTCATTCTTTGCCTCTAAAATTTTGTATGTTCACTGACAAATTATCCATTTCTATTTTCAAGTCAGCCCCTTTTACAGTGATATAAGGGATGTTACAGCAGCAGCAGAATGGATGCACAGCAAATAAAATACTTTGATTGAATAAGGTCTTTATAATTTCACCAGCAAATCCACTTTTTGCATCTCTCGGTTAAACAAGAAAATGGATTTTAAAAATTCCATTATAATATAACCTAAGGCAACAAGGTACCTTTAAAAATTTGTAAAATTCTGAGCATAGTGTAGACACGGTGCTGAAACTAAATTTAACATATTTAACTATGGGGATTTTTGGTCACCTACAAGAAGGAAAAATCTATATATAATTTGGCTGATTTTATCAGAATACTTGGAAGAGCATCTATCATCAATTAAGGACAAATGAAAGAAGTTTTTATTTAGTGACAGGAAGTGACTAAAGGTCTTGGAGGGAAACAGGAAGGGAGTTCCAGATTCCCTGAGTAAATCAAATTAACAAGTGAGAGGAAAACAGAACTCTGCAGGACTGAAACTATATTGCAAAACACCCGAGATTTTAGCTCTTTAGAAAAGTATTTTACAATTTCGCTAGGAAAATTGTCAACAAGTAGGAGTATTTTGCAGCTATTCAGCAATTTAATTTACCAACTTAGTTTTCATGAGCTGTTTTCCTATAGCAAAGTTAGGAAGGAAAGCATTCCATGAGTGAAACCCCAGTGGGGATGTTTCTGAATTTCCACAGTGGTGCTGCCAATGATTATGTACTGGTGGGATTTTTTCAGTCCACTCCGACCTTCTGCTTGATCTTACATGGAAGTCATATGATACCGCAGTATACCATAGACTAGGATAATTATGGTGATGGGATAAATGCAGTACTGTCACTTCACAGCATGATCCAACAGAAGAAAAACCCCACATTTGGTCTCAGAGAGTGATTTAAAAAGATAGATTTAAAATTGAGAAGGTGGCTGGATTTCTGTCTCTCCTTTTAAGCTTTAAGGACAATCCCCCAAGTTTCAGACATAATGTCTTTATCTGTGGAAGGATAAAACTCTGCAACTCTTTGTTTTCAGATTATGCCTATGCTGCAGAGCCTTGGGCATCAAGCAGATTTGCCTCACAGGTTTGTCTTCCCTTGAACACCTGCTGTACTTCTTTTCAAGATCAGCAGTGGGATATTGTGACAAAATCACTGTCTAGTTTATTAACACAAATGCAGCATATGGAGGGGGGAAAGTGTGAAAACAATAGAACAAAGGGATTTCCATCTCTTGATGGCAACTGAGCCAGGCTGGGCTTTATCAGAATCTTCTGTGGGGCCTGCCTTGTCCTCTGCTATAAATAACATTTTCTTGATGATAACTTTTTTAAGCTGTTATATTCTTTAGTGTTCCAGGCATTTCTTATTCTGGAATTGTTTGATTGGAATCAAGCCCACCCCTTTCTACAGTAAATGTCCTAGAAAGCATGTCAGTACACAGTATTCCGATTCAGACCTGTCGCAGCACAGCCTTTAGAACTTCCTTCAGCCAGCCAGGTGCTGAGCCCATCCATCTGCATAAATGAGAGCAGTTTCAGGGCAGCTCTACAAGACATGAAGTGCCACCAGTGAAAAGCTGCCATTAGCTGTAGCTCTGAATTCCTACATCCAGGTAATTTCTTTTTGGTCTCTGTAAGCTCTCATTCAAAGGGACCAAAGCTGGTGCATGGCATTAAATGATATTACAGGAGTGAACAAGAATTCATCTGTTCCTCGTTAAAATATGTAGCATTTGAAGGGAACCAAAACAACAGCAACGCTCTCCAGCAGACAAGACTATGACATGAAAAATTCACCTCACTGAAGCTGCACAGGGATCCACTGTTAATGGAATTTTGGTCTGATTACTCTTTTTCTTGGAAAGAACCATTTAGGTCTTACTTAAAGGACAATACAATTAATTTTATGTCTTACTGACACCCCAAGACTTTTCTAGTTCTCAGAATATGGGTAATTTCCCCCATTAGGTTTAATGTTACTACTTGTCAGCCCCTCACACATTTAAGAAATACAATTAAATTATTTACTTACCAGTTTGGCCATAATACTTGTCAAAAAACATAAGGACCATCAGCTCCACTGGGCCTAGACACAAAAAAATCCATTCTCTATTATCACCTCTTGCAAACGGCTCCAGGTAGCATCAAGTATTTTTCTAATTCATGTTCCCCCGTCCTACTTTTTATTTTAAATCACCTCCACACTCTGACTCCAGGTACTGATGCTATTCACTCAGTGACTAGAACCTCCAACAGCAGAATGAACACTGAAATCATGGCATTTTACCTACACTATTTTAAGAGCTTTTTTAAAACTTAGGGACTCATTACAGTGACAATAAATTGGAATTTAAACTGGTTTTCTTTGTAAAGGGAAAAGTGCATATAATTTATATTAGAAATCAATTTTTGCTCTTTCTCAGCATTGATATTGACTCACTTAGGAGAGAAACAGCCTGGTAACCAACATTCAGGGTTACTCCCTTGGCTGCCAAATGTGCCCGAGGAGAAATCAGATTGATGGTGGCAACATTTTTACCATTACTGTAGACAAGGGTGATGCCATCACTACTGGAATTAGGAAACTTAACTATACAGGCAAAGTGTGCAGAGGGGACAGCAGCACTGATCTGAACTCACATTTGAAAGGAAGAGCTGCTACTTTCCAGAACTTTTCTCACTGCTTAACGACTTGTGCCTTGCAACTGCTTTTAGCAGGCTGCAGCAGCTGGAGTCTTCACCTGGCTCATGGTGGTGCTTGGGGCCACAGGGCATTTCTGACTTCCAGGGACAGAATGTAGGGCAGCTTTGGAAAACACCACCAGGACTGGGACTTCTATCTTAGAGTATTTAGGGAGCTCTTCCTTTTAGCCAGGTCAGACAAAGATAGGACAGCTAAGAAATGCCCACCATGACTTCCCTGCTTTCTCAGCATCATGCCCAGCTGACCGTACACTGAAGCCCTTTCCCTCGCTCACCTATCCCTATATAAAATATTCCAGCTTTCGAACACTTTGGACAATTTCAATTAACTGTGGTAGTGGCAGAAGATTCAAGGATATTAAATTCCTGATAGTTTTGTAGAAACCAGCAGCTGGCTAAATTACAGAGAGCTGATGAGCTCTCCTGTGGAGAGGGAGCCAGGAGAACCTGGTCGTTCCCCATTCCACTGGTGTATACATAAGTAGTTTTTACAAGCCTGTCTGTCATTTACCCAGATGGCAAAACCAAAAAGGAGGATGAGAGGTGTGAGAACGACTGAAGATATTCCAGGATAGAGATGCAAACAATGTAAGACCTGGAGCTACAGGAAACCTGAATTTGCTTGTTTTACTGGTTTTGGAACTAGTTTCTGACTGGTGTAGATAGGAGTATACTTTAGGTGAGTCATGCCAGTAGTGAAGACTACCTAAGTGCAACCACAGTGTTGGCAAGGGAAAAAAAGGAAGATAAATCTTGTAGGCTAAATTCTTTCTGATATATCCTGTGAAAAGGAGCAGAAACAAAAGGAAAAGATACTGAGAAAACAGCACATGAAAAAGAAGTGGCAGACGGGTACTTTATTCCCTACAGAAAACCAAAGTTCTTCAGACTGCTGGAGCATGATGTTTGGCAGGTATCCCTTAGCCTAAACTATTTTCAATGCATTTTTTTTTTCAGTGCAAATATAGTTTTTAATCTTCTCATTATAACTTGTGAAAAACTGACATATTTCAGTAAAAACTAACTACTTGAATGATGTGTAACATCTGCTCAAATGACTACTTCAGCACAGGCTGTTAGCTAAGATTTATTGGATTTAGTCCATCAGGTAGAATCAGCTTGCTAAACAGTGCAAGTTTTAATACATGAGCCTGGACATAACTTGACCATATCCTGGGTAGAAATGCATGGGTAAATTGAAAAAACCCAATCAGTTTGGCTTTAGAGGTAGCTAGTTGTATGTTATTTGTTTCTTACCCAATTCTACCCATTAAAAGTTTTTGAAAATAAAATCAGAATACAGAACTAGCAGTCTTTAAGAGTTACCCAGCTAAACTGATTCAACACAGTTCTTCTAAATGATGGCTGCTTAAAAGAGTAAGATCATGGAATCATGAAACGGTTTGGGTTGGAAGAGACCTTCAAGACCATTTCATTCCCCCCCATTCCATGGGCAGGGACACCTTCCACTAGAACAAGTTGCTTCAAGATCAACCTGGCCTTGAACACTCCCGGGAAGTGTAAATCATATAATCATATAATTCTTCAACTCTGCAGTGGGCTGGAAAGCCAATGTCCCTGAGCAGTTTTTGGACACTACAGCAGTAGCAGTTTTTTACCTAGACTGTAACCTGGAGGAGGAACAAGGCACAGAGACATGTGCTCCCTTTTAGGCTGCCACTGAATTCACATGAGCTTTATTTGTTCTGTCAGCACACTGTATTTCTTACAGTGTAGAACTGTTTTGTAGATATCCTAGTAAAAAAGCACAGACTCAAAACAAAGGCCTATTGATTGGCATTTTAAATACATTCTTTGGTTGTAGTTAGAAGACAACCTCCTTGTTTGTATTAGTTACATCTAAAAATGCCTTCATTTTGCTCAGTAACTGGTGATCCCAGATTGTATATAGGCAGCTTCTTGATACTTTGGGGTGCTCATGTAGCTGATGTGATGGTTAAATGTACCTCTGATCACTCATGTGGTGTCTTTGCAGTACTTATGGAAGTGTCACACTTACCTTCTACTCTTGCCTCAGAGAATCCTCAAATTCAGCCCACTTGCAGCCAAATCCCCTCACCAGACCATCACTGCCCTCATGTTCTGCTCATCTGACCCGGTTTAGCCCTTCTTATAGCTTGGAAGTTCATACACATGTTCAATTGTTGCACTGAATTCCTTCTTTGAAGGAAAGTATTATTTCTTTTTCTTCAAGAATATAAGAAAACAATTGTAAGGCACCATGAAGTGTATGCTTTTTATATTAACTAAGTGTAATATTCCATCCTGGCTTTTCCATGAGATGGGAGATGGTTACTACCTCGAGAGAATCAGCCTCTCTTCCCTCATCTGAGTATATTTTTCCCCCCTTAAAATCCATTCTATGGATAAAATCCAATTTCTATGACTGCTCCAGAATGCTGAAACTGTAAAAGTAATTTATGGATCCCACTATGGAATAAGAGGGAAGACAGCTGGGAGCAGACAAGAAGAGATTCAAAAATGGACTAGACCTCTGGCTGCTGACCCACAGAACAGAAAGATCAGCACTAGCAACTGGCACCGTCTCAAACCGTTAACTTTAGTTCTCCCAGACTAAAACAGCCCAGGACTGGGTAATTCTTACTTCTCCATATAGCATCCATCTCAGTGCAACTAAATAAAGATAAACTTATTATTCCTAAAAATAGCACAGGATATCATCGCTCATATTTTTCAGAAATAGCAAGAGCTATTTAAACTGCTTTGACAATGAAATCAGGTGCCACCATATAAATACACAGTATATGATATGTGGGTTCAGTTTCAGATCGTTTTATGGCAACTGCATGATATTTCTTTTTTTTTTTTACATTCCCACCAACATGTAATTTTTAACACACTATGTTAGGGATTTTTTTCCTCTCTGCTTAGAAATCTTAGTACAAATTACAGATTTTCCTTCAGTTTAAGTATTTTTGCATTCGTGTGTGGCATATATATGGATGGATGGATAAATGTATATCCAAAATGTGAACCAAAAAAGCCAAATGTATCAGACTGGCTGTTGGACATTAGTTAGGTCCAGTTTACCCTCTGGAGCGCTCAGGCTCCCCAGTCAAGTTTCAAGGCTCACTGTGTTACACAACACAGGCACGTTACGAAGTCAATTCCTCCTACACACAGTTCACAAAGCACAATATAACAGGTGGATGAAAGATGTGTTGCGTAGGGGTGTTTTGGAAAACTGAGGCAACAACAAACCAAGGGGGTCAGTGGAAAAAGAGCAGTCAGCTTTGCCACCTCCCATTCTTGGGTAGTTGTTTTCTCTTGCAGATGTTTGGGATTTGCTTGGATTTGCAAGACAGGTCTCGAACAAGTAAAGAAAGATATACATGGCATTGAAAAAATAAGAGAGCTCAGAATAACATCCCATAATACTAGATTTAGCTCCATATGCAGGCACTATCTGTTCTCTGACAGGTAATGGCACACACTCTGGTGAGCCCTCCTCAGCAGTAAGCTCCTAAGGCAAAGCCCCCATAATCTGTGATTTACAGAGCGCAGCACCACGCACCCACAGTGCCCAAAGCAGCCCCTGACGCTGTGGCAGGGCTATAAATACCTTCTGCCAGCACAGGCTTTTTCAAATCTTTTCCAATCAGATTTCTCACCACTTGGCAGCCAGACCAGACACATCAGCTGGGAGCACTGCCGAACCTGGAAACCCACCCTGGCAAACTTCAGAGGAATCGTTCTGCCCGTGAAGTTAAGGCAACAAGAACAATTCCATTTTCATTTGTTCTGTGTCATGTCAGCATAGGACTGGTTTGGTCTAAAATCCTCTCTGAGCCTTGGCAACACACAGATGTATGGGATATGTGTGTGTATAGCTGTGTCACCTGGGGCAACATCACATGGGATTGGACAAGATAGGCGGGTTTGGGGTTTGGCAATACCTGGATAAGGAACCGCATGGTTCCTGCATGTATTTGTGTTCTCAGTGCTGCTGCGCAGAAACTCTGTCCCTGCCATAAGCTGTGTGCTGCTCTTCCAAAAATCCTGGCCATCCAACAGAGCCAGCACAGAAAATGGCTAGCAGTTCCTGCCCCTGAGCCTGAATAAAATCAGGTTCTTAGGCAGAGCAACCAGCACTGGAGCTGGGAGTTCTGGGGCTCACCAGCAATGGTTATGTGGGGGAGAGGTTGAAATGGCCAATGGGAAAGGTGGGAAGCTGTGAATGGAAGCTGTGGACAGAAGCTGTGGAGAGAAGCTGTGCTGGTCTCTGAGCAAGCTTTGGGATGAGAGGACAAGCCAAGCAGATTCAGTCAGCAGCAGGTGGAGAAAGAAGAAAATGGAACAAAATGGAATCTGTATCCCTGAGGTTTTAGAAAAGTGGCCTGTGGCCAGACATGAGAGGGTTAGGAGAAAAGAGTGAAATGAATCATGAGTCTAATATATAGAAATTGTAACAGATGAAGACAAAAGGGAAAGGGCAAGAAATCCCCCTTTCTAGCACAAAAATAGATGAGGCAGAGAAACAGTGAAAAGTGTAATTTTAGGTTACCTTGCTGTATTGAATGTATTAATAGTTTGATTCAGTTTTGTTTGAAAAGAAGACAGAAGAAAGAAAAGGGCATAAAGCCCTTGTTACAAGCAGAAAACCAGATGAGGCAGAAAACAAAAGAAAAAACCTCTAATTTCAGGTGCCTTTGCTGCACTAAATGTATCTACAGTTTGAGTCAGTTCTGTTATTTTAGATATACAATTAAGTCTGTATTTTCTCTACTCACCTTTTTATTCAAAACTTATTTCTGAAGATCATCTAAGTGTTACTACAGTAAAATGCAGCTTCTTATGGGTATCTGAAAGCAAGAGAACTAAAATCTGGTGCAAGATAAATCAAGAGGCACTTGTTACAGTGCTCTCAGTATGACCAGGACTGACTTTACAGCCTGACCTTTCATTCTGCTTGCTCCAGTTGTACAGAGATATCAGAGTAGGAAGGTGCTGCCCTGACACAATTCTCCAAAATAGCCATGCATTCATTTATAGAATAATAACAAATTTGAGTCTCTGCATTTATAAATATCACTCAGATTAAATTTCTAAGAATCCACTCTTTAATTGACTATTAAGCAAAAAATCCCACCCACAAATAAAAGCTGAAAAGACATTTGAATGTATAATAATTGTAATAAGCAAAACCATTAGTATGATTAAACCTTTAATGTGATTAATGCATTTTGGAAGGATTACACCTAAAACCTAGAAAGCACCCTAGAAAGCTGGGGAGAAAAACCAAAAGGTGTTCAGTCTTGGAAATGAACAGTTGAAGACATGCAGCTGCTCAGCTCAGCATTTTTCCTTCTGTACATGTACAGGACTGACAGTTCTGCCACTCAGACCCAGGGACTGCTGGGACCAAGGGAGAAATACAAGTGAGCCAAACTAACAAAGGTCTGGGAAAGGAACATGAAGCCCGGCTAGCAGGGGAAAAAGGACACTTTAAAAGTTGCTGTTACCAATACTGATGTAATCCCCAGCACTCACAAGGCTTTGAAATTCCACCAGTGGGAAGCCTTGCTGCAGTGGTTGGAGCTGTGGATTAGGGACCACTTTCTGGGCATGCAGCACAGCAGAGAAATTCTCTCCTCCTTGGATCTCCAGAGGGAGCTTTTCTGCACAGCTCTGCCCTGAAAGGAGAACAACCTCCTTCTAAGAATACACAGCACAGCTTTACACATTAATGACACTGGTAAACTACAGCATATTCAAAAGATAACCCAAGAAATGTGTGAAAGCGTGCAAATGTGTATTTGCTTTTGGGAAAAGGGAAGCAACCCTTAATTTTTACCAGCCTGGGTAAAGATTAGCTCTTGAGAGTTCACATTATGTATTCAAGAGAATTGTTGCTAAAATAAGATCCAAGCTCCTCAAGCAATGAGCTATTGGATGAGACCCCCAGCTTGTACAGATTCAGGTTGCTCCAGTGCAGCCCCCCTGCCAGGGACATGTGTGAGCTCAGCCCCTGGCTGGCTGCACTCAGGCTGAAGAGGTTCAAGTTTACCCACATGAAACATGGGCTACATGAAGAGCACAGTATCAGCAGATATCGCAGTGCAGAGTGCTCCAAGCTAAGGGCTGATACCAAACTCATCCTGCATCACAGACTCCCAAAGTCCACCTTCCAGATGTTTAGTGCAGAGCCAAAAACCACCTCCCAGTGCCCGACTACATCTTTCAGCCCATGGCAAAGACCAAAAGACCAGAGATTTCTTTCTATTTTCTTTCTTATTTTTTTAAATGAATGAATGTAGGTCTCTTGACAGATAAACTTTAGAAATACTCTACCTTCAAAATTGGTTATATTCTGTTTCCTGTTATTGCCTCTAATCCCCCCCAGCAGTCTTCCTCTGTGTATTTGAAAAGAGCAAAATCAAGCTGGCAATACTGCTATTGTTCCAACTTGAGCCCATATTCCCAATCCTTTGGCTTCTATTTGGGATGGTATGCAGCACTGACACCAAAGAGATGGATTTAGTAAGACCATGCTGTGCTCTCAGGCTGACAAAAAAAGAGGCATAAAAAGGGCTTTGCAAAGCTTTAAAAAAAATCAAGATAAAGTTTTAAAGCAACTGATGTTTATAAACTTCTTTCTAGAACTGTATACCAGGTTTTGTACAGCATGCATTTTTAGTGATACCTGGCCTCACTGCTGTGTCTTTGATATTAAGTGAATGTTGCCACTCCATGTATTTTTCAGAAATTAATGGAATGGGATGTACCCACAAAATGATCTTTAACTGCATCCATTTTTTTGTGTTTGCAGATTTCATCTAATCTTTGTACTTGATTCTAAGCTGAAAATACTCCTGGATAAAGTCTACACATTTCTAAGAACAAGCAGTTCAGATATTTCTATTCTGGTTACCACCATACCACAAGAACTGAAATAGCATCAATTAAAATTGTCATTGACCTCTTACAGAGCATTGATATAAGGGCCATTCTCCCCATGTCCCAGCTGCTTTTTATACAACAGGGTATTTGATTTCCTCTGAACAGTTGATAGAAAGATTAAACTGTCCAACGTTTCCAATTAAAAACAGTTTGTGTTCTACAGTGGATTTAACTACTTCATTAAATCACTCATTATGGATCTCCTCACAGCACTATTTTCAGCTCTTTCCTTCAGTCTGTAAATTTTTCACTTATGGATCTAATAAAACCATCACAAAGCCTAAATTTCATTCATATGCCAAGTATCACAAAGATGTAATTAAAAATCATTACCAGGATCCCATCTGCCACTTCTGTGCACTGTCAGTGCACCTGACTCCTCTGGAAGCAGAGTGTTAAGAAGTCTGCAAATTATTGCAGTATGAGCAGAGAAAATGCCTGTTAGATACCCTTAAACCTTGTGTTCCCTTTACAACATCTCCTTCTCAACCCTAGGACCAGCACACAACCAGGGTGCCTCTGTGGGAGCGAAATGCTTCTCCTTGCTTTTTGGGAATATTGCCAATGCACTTCCTTGCCACTTTGGGATGCGCCTGCCCTTCCTCATGCCTGTGTTTTGTTCCATTGAGGCCAGCATGATGTCAGACCCTCTCTGCTGCTGTGTATGCATGCAGAATTAATGGACTTCATCTGCTACAAAAAGATGTTGGCAGGAGTTTTGTTGGCAGCAGGCAGAGTAAGCACATAACTCCTTTAGAGGCTTAGTTACCCTGGTTGCCAGCCACATTCAATATTGGCCTCAAGGTGCTTCCTCTTGACCTTTAGAGCCTTGTGGAGCTGCCACCGAGCGCTTTCTCCATGACAGTGATTCCCTCACCATCCAAGTGCCAAATTCAGGCTCACCTGAGTCCTCCCTGTCCCACCAGCAGGTTCCAGGTGTGCCCAGGTAATGGGCAAGTCAGCAGCACTGACTGTCTCACTCCTGCAGACAGGTCCAACCTGCTGTGATCACCACAGTTACACAAGAGTTTCTACCCTTTTTTACCCCAAAATGCAGGTTTGGCATCCAAAGCTACATGGAAGTTCTTTATTTCTAAGTAAATGCTGTATCTGGTTGCTATAAATTAAAATACAAACTGCAGTTGTCACTCTCAGTCGTTCCTCCCTCACCAAAACAATACTGAGTATCAAGAAGTAGGTGACAGACAATCAGATACTAACCCTGATAACCCTGATGACAGCTCCTATCACTGGATGAAAAGATTAAAAATAGTGAGTTCTCTTTGGAGATTTTCAGCACCAAATTGAAAAGACTGTTTAAGCATTAGGCAGTAAGTATGGTCACTCAAAAAATAACATTTTTTCTTTTTTATTTACTTTGCAGGGGATGTGTACCTCAGCTCTCCCACAAAAATGTTTTTCATAGATTAAAATTTTAAGCTTTTTTTAACGGACACTGTTTGCAGAGAATCATGGGGCTGTGTTTGAATGGAGGGCATAGCTTACGTTTTCAAAACTCTGGTTACATTTAACAAAGTACTGACACAGGCCTGCAATGCAGAGGGCTTATTTCTGAGCTTTAAAAGCCAGCACAAAAGGGGAAAGCTGATACCGGCCTCTTTTTACTGGAAAGCTTGGCTCAACTCCAATCTTCCCTCAGTTTAGAAAACTACTTGTCAGCCTAAGAAAACAAAACCACGCAGCCACTTCACCTTTCTGGGATCATTTTCCTTGAGATCTGTTCCCCAGTCCTATTCCATGTGCCCGAATTTCTGCGGCAGTCGCAGGTTAACATAAAGGGAGTGACAAAGCCCTCACTGTGCCTTCGCTGCAGGTACCCTGGAATTGCTACAAATCAACCTTTTTATCATAGTAAAAGGAGGTGTGGTTTGGTTTGCGCCTGTCAGAGGGGCTGGGGGAGTTTTCACAACAGAGAATCAACACTGCTTTTATTTTAGCAACAAGAGCTGTTCAAGTGATGGTATTTAAGGAATGAGGTCACATATTCAAGCTGTTTAGATACAACAGTGTTTGGAGATGTCAGTCAGGCTCCAAAGTAGATAAAAAGTGCATCAGCTTATCAGCCAGGCATTTCTAGTACTGGGCACGCAAAGTGAGCTCCAGCCTGGCACACAAAGATGCTGCTGAAGCCCTTGACATTATACAGCGGTTAGAAAATATAAATTACAAGACCTGATGCATGTCTCTGAATGCCCACGCTTCCATGGTTCAGGGAAAAAATGAGTGTTCATACCTGAGTCAGGAGTTTTTCTCTGTTAGGAAAGGTTTCAGTAAGAGAGGTGTTGCAGCAGGAAATCTTACACAATCTAACACATTTCCTTACTAAATTGGTGAAACTTACTCAGCAGTGTAAAGTACTAATCTGAGTTTATAACTTCATCCAGATAGAATTAATTGACATGGAAAATTTGGTTGAAAATTTTTGGCAAATAGCAGAATATATTTGAGTGTTCCCATGTACCCATTCAGAGACCAAAATCTACTCTAAGTATCCCATTATGTAAAAAAATAGGTCAATGGCTGACATGGTCTGAAATTAGTTGGAATGAGTGTAACCTCAGTAGAAATTTGCTTGATCACAGCAAGAACTTATATTTGATCTTTTGTAAAAAGATCAACAAATGGTTGATGGTCAAGTCCAAATCTGATTTACCAGAAGCACTTCAACTGAAATCCAAAGGAGTGTAAGCACTGAGACCAGATTTTATTTGGCCCACACCACTGACAATAAGTTTCTTTTCAAATGTCGTCAGATAAAAAATTAATCTCCATTTTCCTTAATAACTATAGCATGACAAGTCAAATGCATGGACACAGACAAGTCTATCTGAAGAATTTCTATTTTGTCTCCCAGCCAACAAAAATCCAATGCTTTTTCACTCCTGTAAATCTGGGTAACCACTCAGTGGTTAGCAAGTGATATAGCCTTTCTCAAAACACATATAAAAAGAATATTTGCCTTCTCAGTTGTTACAAATATATTTCTGATATGTGTTCAAATTATAATTCCTGTTACAACAGAGACAAAAATTAGACATAGTAATCGGTCCTCTGAAGAATTTACACTGATCAAGGTTCCATATTGAAAATATTTCCATGTAGAGTTCAGTAAAAGTATTCACATAAATAAAATTAAACATGTGTATAAAAGTTGCAGATTCCAGCCAAAAAGATGATGGCACACAGTACAAGCCCCCTGCAATTGTCTTTAGTACATGCAGGGCAAACCAAGCTTTCAGGCAGTGATCTGCAGTCAATTTTTATGAAACAGTTTATGCCAAATATCCATCCTCTGACTTCAAAAATGCAGAAATATTTCCAGGCCTCAGACATCAGCACATATTTACATTAGGGTGTAGTAATTCACATCATTACAAAGATACCGAGATTGGGCCTTTGCACTGATAAATATTCCAATAAATCTCATTCTTAAGTTTCTAGCTTCCCCTAAATTGTATTTTACTGTTTGTGTATTGAAGCAACAAGATTGCAGCAGCAACAAAAACATGTACAGCACACTTTGATTCACATTGCTTCATGTTTACACCAGACCCAGAAATACCCAACGAGCCCCACCTGCACATGTGAATTTTACTCAGGGAAATAAGCCTGTGTTGCTTAACAGCAACGCTGAGGTGCATAAAGAATTAGCTCCAAAGAGAGGACCTGAATTTCAGGAACTATCCCTGAGAACTTGCTGGAGTTCCCTCTCCCATTATTTCTGTACAGCCCCAAGGCACTGCAGAATTAGCCCTGGATGACCCCAGGAGTCCAAGAGTACTAAACTACAACTGAAAGCTATCACAGCTTCAGCCTTTTCCAAATGGGATCTTACACAAGATTCATTATGGTAAAGAGGGACAGCAGACAGATGTGTGAAACCTTTGGTAGAGACTGAATTCATAGCAGTCATGCAAAAGCATGACATAATCCTGCTCAAGCATAACAAAAAAAATCAAGCAGCAAGTTAAGCAGAGAGTTATTTCATTAAATTCTGACCAGAAAAAATAATTCAATAACGTTCCCTTTCCCCCTTATAGCTCGGACAGCAACCACCTGGAGTAGAAGATATTCAGAATTTATCTCTAGAGAGAAGGCAGAAATGTCAGAAATGTGGAATGTCCAGCTGGAGAAATGATCAGTGAAAGTTCTGCCATTGAAAGTGAAAGTACTGAAAGAAGCAGCCAGTGGGTAAACTGGGACTAGACAGCGGAAACTGAGTTCCTGTTTGAAAAAAGACCTTTTCACTGACATGACTACAATTATTCTTCTTAATTTCCACACTCTATTGGTCATCCTTTTCTTTCTCTCCCTCCATCAACAGCAGACAGATAATTTCTGTCCTTTTCTTCTTCCAAAATGCAGTTAAAGCCTGTCTGAAACAGACTGATTTTTCTTTCAGAACTTTGATCTTGCTCATTTGATTTAGGCTAAAAACTTTTGACCAAAATTCTTTTATCTGTACAAATAAACACCTAAACAACATCTCAAACAAAGGAAACCTATCTCACCGTTGGCCACTAAGCAACTTTCAACCAAGGTAATTTATGTCCATTGTAACCAATTAGTAGGCTACAGAGAGCATTTTACCACTTCATTATTTATGTTATCAAAGTCTGGGTGGTCTACCACATCCAAATGTCTCGTTTCGTGGCAGCACAAAAGCTTTCATTTTACATTTCAGAGTCAGGAAATCTGCCATTGCTTCTTCCAGGTGGAGTTCAAACAGGCATGAACGACTGAGTCTGTTTTGGTTTTTTACCGGATATACCAGCAATTACAAGTGTTTCTAATTTTTTGTTAATTGAAGGTACATTACAATTGTGCTACACACTGTACTTATTTTGGCCAGATCCTCAGCTACAATAAACAAGGAGACGCCAATTATGTTAATTAACCTGTGTCATTGAGGCCAGCTGAATGTAACTGCCTCCCGGAGGTGTCCGTGTTTTTCAGGCTTGCCCTTGTTTCTCGTGGAGAAGCAGAATTACTGACTCTAAATGCCAACACAGCAAAGGCCACCAGAGTAAGCCTGGAGTAGCCTCTTCTCAAATCATACACCCAAATCCAGTAGTTGTGAAAGCAACTTCTGACCTCACTTCAACACACTGCCTTCATTCCCTTCCTCTTTTCCTCTATAGTTATTTCCATCTTTCTTATGCTTGTTTCCTTCAAACTCCCTCTAATCTTTTTATGGTTTTTAAACAAAAACGTATTTTAATTTTTTTTGTATTTGAGGAAATAGTGATAAAATTCACTGGTGAGTAATAAAGGGGACACAGAGCTGTGAGCAAACCTTGTTCCCCTGCCTTAGTCTCCAGATTATGCCAACTCCTTAGGGAATCTTTCCCCCGAGTTCTGCAGACATTAAATCTTCATGGCTTGCCTTACCCATCTTATAGACACATAAAGGACACTACTCTAAACCTCAACAGGCTTTACTGTTCCTCCTGACTTACTCTCAGAGTATTAAACGGCAGAATTCATTTTCTACCTGCCACTCACCTTCCTTTGTAAATGTAACATTTATCGCCATGTGTTACCAAGTTAAACCAAGTCAATTAATTGTTTGTTTTAAGACTGGATCTCTTGCTCAGTAGTACCCAGAGAGGTGATAATGAAAAGTCCTACAGACACCAGAATACCAGCTCTCAGGAACGTGTCATGCAAAGTTCTCTGAAGTATTTCAGGTGTCCTAAGCCAAAATCTGTAGCCTAAATTATCTATATATTTACCCGCCTGTGAAATAGGTTTCTCTTTCCCAGCCTCTCTTGTGCTTCACCTGCCAAAAACTAGCACTGGGCAATTTCTTCCCACAAAACTTCCCAAGTGGGAGTCCCAATTAAACAACCTCTGCAATCTCTCTTTCACCCCAGAGCAGTACAGCATAACCATACTGGGCTTCTGGAGGAAGCTGATGGGTGCATCTGTCTGGGGACTTCATGTAGTTTGAAAAAAGCCCAAATATTCTCAGATTGTTCAGCTTTGAAAAAACCTTGCCTCAGTTAAAGGTTTTTCCTTCCCCACCTTACAGCCTCACCTAAGTAAGACGTATCAATACAGACAGCACTTTTTTCTAGTTGGATTACAAATCAATTACAAAGGTTTATTTTTTGTTTTTTCCTATACAGAAAGCAGTATTCTCGGTTCATTAATTTCCTTCATTGTATTTCAAGACTGCAACAGTGAAATACTGATCCAACAAACATACTTCCTACAAACACTGGGACATGGCATATGCCCAGCTCTCTGCAAGCAGAGCACAAACATAGGGCATCAGGGAATCTACTCCACAGGGTTCTCCTGTAAATTGCAACTACATACTAAGCCTAAAAGATAAACATCTACATTTCTTAACCTTATCAACAAAAAGCTGTCTGTTCAACATATATATGAATATCTGGAAATCTGAAACCTTCCAAAAGGCAGAGGGTAGGCTGAGGCAATGGAGACAATGGAGTCTTTTCTCTCCCCACCTTACACAGGTTTACACACAGGTGCAGCTCCTAAAGAGGAGCCAGGTAGTCACAATGCTTGTCCAGAGTCTGCTTTAGTCACAAGCCATGAGGTCAGACAGGTCTTGTTACTGTCTTGGGCATGACCAGCATTTAGGCAATTTTTCTCCCCATCAACACCCCAGTAGGCATTCTCACTTGGAAACTTAAAGGCCTCCTCGGTCTCACTGGGATGCATTGCAAGAGCTGAGCACAAACCCTACAGATAATGACTAATCATCTAAAAACACACCCTGCTCATTTTCCCAGTGAAATGTAGCAGCTACAGAAAATCCATTTACAGCCTGTCAAAGATGGGTGAAAGAAAGAAAGGAAAATCACAAAGGAGCTAATTCTTCATCTTTCCCCCTTTTTAGTCATTAGTCAGAGCCCATTAAGCCCAGCTCCGACTTCCCTATTAAGGAGAGAAGACCCCTGCAGATATAATGGGGAACTGGAATGTGAGGAGACCCCTGGCCCAGCCTGTGCAGTGCCATCTGCTACCACCAGCCTCCTGGTGACAAGGCTTCATTACCAGGAGTGTCTCCCCTTGGGGATCTTCAATGCAGCCAGGCCTCTTCTCTCAGGCTGTCTGGCTCAGCAGCTTTTGCCTGAGAAAATGCTCAGTTGTTTCACCACTGGGAACACATTTTTATTTTAGAGTCTCAGCATTTCCTAGTTAGAGCTACACTTCTAAATGTTCAAGGACAGGTTTTGGCCCTTAGTGGGTGAATGCTGGTGAACAGCTCAGAAAGGAATCCACAACTATGCATCTATTTTCATCCTGACAGTTGATGCTTATTTCTTTATTTTCCTGAGGGTGGCAGGACAAACAAAATGGGCAGAAACCAAACTGTTAAAGATACTACAGGATCAAATGCTATCATCAATAAAATATAACTACAGATACTCTGCAATAACTTACTAAATCCAGTACTAAAACTACCTGTCTTTTCAAGGGTATGGAGAAATAGTCACAAACCCTGGGATGGGTGTTCCTGGTGAAAATTACATGCTGTAATTTCAACACAACACTGACCAATGCTTTGGAACGTAACACATAACTTAATACCAGCTTCATATTTACTATTTAAGAATATGGGAGACAAGTCTTCAGAAAAGCTTCTTGACCAAGTACATTAAGTGAGGAGAGGTTGCCTCTCTGGGTGGTGAATCTGGTGCCAAAAAGTAAGGAAACTTCTTGTGTGCATGGAAGCAACGTGGCAAGCTTTTGCAGGCTGCCTACAGACACCTCCCTCTTTACATTCTGCACACACTCTATCCTGCAGGAGCTGGTTTTGTTTGCAGATGACAGGGTTTCTCAGCAACGTAAGAATGCGAAGCAGAAACAGCATGTGGCAATAAGAACAATGCAGAAAGTCAGTCTTGGTTCCCTTTCACAATCTGGTAGTTTTCCTTTCATGCCTTTCCCCTACTATGCTCTTTGCCTGCAGATTACACAACAATTTTCAGAGCCCATCTCAGGTGTGCCCCTGCTGTGTACACAAAAATGCCCCAAAGGAAAAGAGGAAATAAAGGGCATAAATGTAAGTACAGAGATGAAATGGTTCTGCTTCACACACAACTCCACAACACAATTAAATATGCAAGGTCCTATCTATGTAACTGGGAAAAATCTCAGACCTGATGCAGTTTTAGGTCTGTTGATAAGCAGGATTGTAGATCTTTAGCTTAGCACTCATATTCAACCCACCTGGGGATTATGAGTGCTACTGAATAATCATACTGGTTTTACCTGACCCATAAGAGGACAAGTTAAAAAGGGCTCTAATGATCAGTTTGGCATTCAGGAAATAAGCATACCAGAAAGCCATTTAAAGTTTTTTTCTTAATGGTTACATCTTGGAGTAGAACCATTGGTCTCTTTGGCACCTTTGAAACCACAAGTAACATTCCTCAGTACTGATGTCATCATATTAATCAAATTTTAAATGCAGCCCCCTATCACTGAGAGCTGCTTCTTCACCATTACAGAAATTCATTACCTTTTGCATCAAGCCGCAAACTGGTAGGCAAAGAGGTGAACTACAGAAATAAAATGGCCCCATGTAGCCAACACCAAAGTGCTCTATCATTCACACAGCCCCTCTTTAGCTGAGGAGAAGCAAGAACAGCCTTGAGATTCAGCACTTTTGGGAAGGTCCAGCCAGCCAGGCTAAACAATAGTCACTTACCAGCTCTAGCTTTGTTTGCAGAACTTGAAACCAAGTGGAAAACAATACCAACAACTCCTCGCTGCTCAGCTCCATTTGTCCTCTAACAGCTTATTTTGGGGAAGGAAAGAAACTTGTTGCTGGTCACACTTCACGCCTTCACAAAGGAGCAGAGAAGAAGAAAAGAAGTCATGTCTCAAATTCACTGTTCCCAGCAGGCTTATGTCCTGCATACTGTCAATCCAGCCCTGAATATTTATATCACTGCCAGTCAACAGACTGTGTTCTCTCCCAGACTGCCAGCCAAAGCGATTGCTCAGAGCCAAGCTGCTGCTTTTCTTCCCTGGCCTTTCCAAGGGCTCAACTTCACATCACCAGATAGAGAAAGATCAGCCTGAACAAGGGGAAAATTCACACATTTTTAAGTCTCAACACAAGAAAGCAGATTCATCCACTGTCATAAGAACCCAGGGCAGAGGGAGCAGTTTGTTTGGTCCAAGATCTTTTGGAAGCAGTGTCACTTTAGGAGACTGTAAGAATAATAAGAACATTTTGGTAGTGAAGCCTGTGAAGAGTGTGGTTGGAGCATCACAGCAGAGGTGACATTTAGCTGGCCACGTGCCTGCCAGCTTGAAGGGATCAATCACTGCCTGATAGAGGAGGTGATGGATTTCAGAACAGAACAGGAACTATAACTCAGCGCTTCCAGCATGCTGGATGTCACCCTGACTGTTCATCCAACACGTCCAGCACATGACTAAAGGAACTGGGATAGAAATTCTTTTTGTCAGTGTCATTCCTCTGTTTTGTCATCCCCTAGATGACCATCTGACCAGATGGGATAAGTGTCAAAGTTAAATCTGCAGCATCTGTCCCACTCATTCTTAGCAGGATGTGGGGAACATATTATTTTACTAGTGATACTTAAAGAAGTTATCCTCTGAAGAGTCACAGACTTATTCTGTGACTTATTCAACACACAAGGGCTTATTTGGCCTGCTTGCAAGATGGAGATAGAATCAGCTTCTCAGAATATTGGGGTTTTTTTCCCCTAAACTCCTCTCTAATTAAGATATTTTAATTATCCAGGACAGCTAAGTTTTATTTTAATGAACTGCCTTTTGAAGCCATTATGGAATTTCCTCATGCTCTGCAGAAGCAGGGCTCTCCTCACTAACACCAAACAAATTTTGGGATGTCAGCTTTTATTTCCTTTCCAGGCTGCCCCCAGTTTTTGACAGTGGGCCAGACTCAAGGACATGATTGCTCAAAGAAAATAAATTTTCAGCTCAGGACATTAATTTCCCTGTTTGTTAGCATGGTTCTCAGCCTCATGGCAGTGACATTTGCACAGTAATGTGGCTCCAAGGTGAAGACAGGATCATCTTTGGAATGTGATCTTCGAAGAAATAGAGATCATTATATATACTCTTCATTGTTCCCCAGATATTGAAAAAACACATTCTTTTCCTAAAACTGAGTTACTAATATGAAGACTTTGAAATGCTTGTGCCATATAGTTCAGAGGAGGCTTCCTAAGTTCCACTAAATCTAAATAAAAAGGATAAAAAATACAACTCCTAGTATTTTTGTCTCTGTTTAGCTTTTTGGCTGTCATCTTCTGATATGAGGCCCAGTATTTGCTAAATTTCATCCCCAGACCAGGCCTGTGATGGGCTACTTTGACAGCACCTGTATACTCTGCATATGAGCCACACCACTCTGTTATCTCAGCTTTCTATTTGCCTAGTGCAATAAGCAGAAAGAAATGTTGAAGAAAATATAAAAGTATTTTCCCTTTTGTTTTTAAAAAAGCCATTAGTAAATTATCTGTGTTAGAACAGGTCTAAGAACCAAGTTTAGATCAAAGAGTTATAATAAAAATTAGGTCAAGGTAATAGCTACTAACTGTAAAGCAAATTGTGACCCCTGTTTAAAAGGGGCAAACAGAAAAGTCTACAACATAAGCCTTAATTGTTTTCCTGCTTCTGAAGCAAAAGACAGAATGGGAATGAGTTCAACCTACTCTAGTTACTGCTAGATGATGGATGACTTCATTCATTCAAATTGCAGCATTCCCTGAGGTTGCCAAGACTCAGAGAAGACAAAAACTTCTCCCAAGTCCAACACAGGTCTGCAGGCTTTGCACCTCCAGCACAAGCTGCAAAGCTTGGTGTTCCTTTGGGAAGCACTCTGGATCATGGGATGCAGGGACTACAGACTCTGAAATGCCCATGTGGGTCTTACCAACACAGACAAATGTCCATTCAAAAAAGTATTGAAGCTTTACCAAATTTGGCCACTTAACTTCAGACTTGGCAGTTAAAGCCCCAAGCAAACAACAATATTCCAACAATATTGTTTTTCCAGTGTCTTCAGGGCATTTTTAGGCTTCTGGTTCTGGCAAAGGAAACCTCTGTTCTTCTGGTGCTCCTGAAATGGAGAATAGTTCCTGCAAGCAAAGAGGAAGAGAGCTGCAGTCACATGCAGTGTCACACAGATGAAGTCATGCACTGGCATAACAGCGAGGGTTGTCAGTTGTCAAAGGCCATCTGTAGCCAGCAGACTTAAACTGTCATCCTGGAAAAAGATGCAAACAAACCTAATGGGAGATTGCATTATCCTCTTCCTGGCATTCAATCAATGAACCTTGTTCCCTGAACAGATATAGAAAACAAAGGGCCACATTCTTTCATTTTCTTTTTTTTCTTCTTTAAAAAGAAAATCATTATTTTTTGGCAGTTGCTGTATTTTCAAAATGACAGGAAAAATAGGAAGAACCCAAGAACTCCAGAACTGAAGAGTCACTTGTCAAACGTGGCTTGTGTGTACTCGTTTGCTCCTACAGGAAGCGAGGGATTGCTCCACTGTTTGCAGAATTGACTCAGAGTTTTGACTGGAATAATTTAGGGGTGTTCTATGTAAGCAACCTGACACGCTGTTTGTGTGCTTTCTCTGGTCTTGGGGGTGCAGGGAGTTATTTTACAGTGTCAAGCATGCTGTGGGAACTGTTGGGAAAAGATACTAAATAGGAGATCCATTCCTTGGAGCAGGAAATGGAGACACACTTAGAGATGATGCATTAAGCGTTCCCGAGGGGAAGCAGTGATCGCCCCCAGTACATTTTGTGTCGCTCCAGCTGGTGTCAGATTTCCAAATCAACCTGCAACAGAAGCCAGATGTGCTGGGGAGAGGTCCCATCCCACCACGTGTAGGCCCCTGGGATGAGTGAAGGGAAATATTCTCTGTGTTTCAGCAGGCAAAGATAAATGTGCTTGTTTGGTTGGTCCTAGTGCAGGCGGGGGCCAAAGAAGAGGAGCACTGAAAAGTGAAAAATGAGTCTTGGGATCTGTGCCTGGTACTGATGCAAATGAAGGTGAAACTATACAAACAGCAACACAATCAGACCATTCATCAGTCCTTCATTAGCAGCTTTTCTTTGCAACTCCATCAGGAAAGAAAAAACCTTCCCTCTTTTTATGAAGGACCGAGAGGGTTGAGAAGAAAGCCTAATTGGTGAGTGTAGGGCATGCACACTGTAAGGGCATTTGTAATGCAAATGGCCTAGCCCCGAATCCATAGGTGGTGTTAGTGTAATTCAATTTACACAGCCTTTGTACTGCGGAATCTCACCGAGCATGTGATAGGGAACCTCGGCCTGTGGCTAAACAGTGTCTGCCACAACCAGAAACGCTTCCAGCCACCGTGTTCAGATACAAATCTACACTTCGGCTGAAACCAAAGGCACGGCATCTCACTCAGATTTACAGGAAAGGTCAGATTTCCAAAACACTTGCAAATCTAATGTGCTGGCCTTGCTTACCCACAGGAACTCAATTACTAGCAGTGAAAAATGATTGTTTTAAAATCTTTCGCATTCCTTAAGCAAAATAAAAGTTTTTCATCTTCTATTCCCCTGGATGATCTACCATTACAGTTCTGTTTATACATGTGTGGATTATACTCTGGGCTCCCAGAATTCCATACTGTGAACATTCCTGCCACTCCCCAGTAAAACAATCTGATTTGAGCCTTTTACAAACCTTTGTGTCAAAATTTTCCATGCCATTGGCCGCAAATTTTGGAGAGCTTTTGAGCAAGAAATGATTCAGCTGTTTCCAGGAAATAAGTCAGAGGGAAAAACACACTGTCATGGTGATAGTAAAAATAAATTTTTAGAGTTTTTAGAGGGTTGGGTTTTGGTTGGTTTTTTTTTTATCTGGAAGAGCATGTGACTGGTAAGGTGCATCTTGTTGTCCCTGAAATAAATGTATAAATATTAGAATTACAGAGAGACATAGAATGGTTTGGATTGGAAGGGATCTTAGAGATCATCTTATTCTACCCCTGCCACAGCGGACACCTTCCATTATCCCAGGCTGCTCTGAGCCCCAGCCAACCTGGCCTTGGACACTTCCAGGGATGGGGCAGCCCCAGCTTCTCTGGGCACCCTGTGCCAGGGCCTCCTCACTCTCACAGAGAATTCTTTCTGTGTGTCTAGCCTAAATCTCCCCTTTTTCTGTTTGAAGCCATTCCCCCTTCTCCTGTCACTCCAAATCCTGATTAAAAGTCCCACTCTATCTTCCTTGTAGGCCCCTGCATATCCTGGAAGGTGCTGGGAGGTCTCAACAGGTGAGGTGCTCCAGCCCCCTTACCAACTTCCTGGCCTCCTTTGGACTTTTTCCAGCAATTCCATGTCCTTCTCATGTTGGGGGCACCAGAACTGCATACGGTATTTCAGGTGGGGTCTCACAAGAACAGAGCAGAGGGGAGGAATCGCCTCCTGCAGAAGAATTCTAACTCAGATATACCTTGTAGAGTTTCTTGAATTTGAAGCCCCTAAATTTCCAGACATCTCAACATCTTTTACAACTCTGTATGTAATCAGGCAGTGCAAGCACTATCCACTTGCAGGACTTTGATCTGTAATTGCTGAAACCAGCTGCTAGAAGACAAAGGCACTGAAAATGAGGTCAGGAACCTGGTTACCCCTGTCTTCCCCATGGTGCAGTGGGCAGACTGACACAAGGCTGTTATGCAGGAAGTGAGAAAAAGAGGATAAAATGTCTTGCCTGCACAGCCACAGAGAGCTGATTCTACCTATTAAAGATGTCACCTATTAAAATAAAACAAAACATTGCCAGGTTTTATTCGGGGACTTGGGGCAACACAGCTTGTTTCTTACTTCTCCCTCTTTGTTCCCATCATAACATTTGTAATACAATGCATCACACTCACTGAACTGCTGATCTGTGGTGTGACAGGGCTGGATTTTAACCACAGGGAGACAGGGAGAAAAGCAGAGGCTGAGTGTTCAGCTCAGGCTCTTTGGAGGAGTGCCTTGTACCACACTGGGTCCTGCCTCTGGACTCACAGGGCAACCCTGATGAAATTCCAAGTGAGCTTGCATGTCAGCTGAAACACTGCTGCAGAAGTAGGATTAAAGGAAGTTAATACTTCAAAAAGAAAGAGCAAAAATACTGATAATCCGTAAGTAATTCAAAGGACTTCTTCAGGAAAACTAACACAGCCACAGAAACACCATTAAACTCTGTAGAGATACAAGGAGGAACAAAAGAAATTCAAGACCAAAAGGGATTAAGCTTCTGGAAACAGACCAACAGCCAAGGATTCTTTGGATTTAAGGTCAGCCTTAGCCACTGTCTGCATTGCAGAAATCGTATCTGAACAGATTAGAATAAATGCAGATTTCAGCATTGTGGTGCCTGAGCCTGAACACTTGCCAGCCCTGTCCTTGATTTGACTTCTGCTTAACTCTGTGCCAAGTCTGAGCAGCACTTCTTCAAATCATGGCTGATCAATAAGGATCTTTAATGCATGAGCTGCCCTGTTATGAAATATATCATACAGATGACTGACAAAAGGAGACAGAGGAATTCAGAGGAAAAGGCTGAACTTGAACACATGATGCACTATTAATTTGTGCAGTACGTGCTTGTGTACCTGGCTGCTACAGATGGTCGGTAGTAGGGATAGGTAGATGTGATTCCCAGAATCAAATCCTAGTGAAATCAAAGGATAGGTGGCAGGTTGGTCATAGCTGGGAATTATCTCAAACATCTGTGCCAAAGTAGTTAAATAAAGATGGCCAGGTCCAGACATTCACACGTTGTTCTTGCCCGTTTGGAAGGGACTAATTCCTTTCAATCAAAAGGTGGGCATACGAAACAACAGGAACTAAAACTGGAGAAACAACTGTCTATGGTGTTCCCAAACCATCCAGAGGCTCAAATGCAAATCTTTAATTCTGGCTAAAATTAGCACAGCTGGTATTTATCGGCCTGGATTTATTTCAGACTCTGCCTTTACATCTCCCTTCACATGAAAATAACACGCCTTTAGAACAATTTAACATGCACAGCTGCTGAACCTGTCTAAGCATGACTCAGAGTGAAACGTGAACTGCACAGCAGGAAAACATGGCCCTTGCTCCAGGATTTCACAGGCTTAGATCCCAACTCATCATTATTCACATTTGACTTCAAGGAGAAGCTGAGGCAATGACCAATATGCAAGTGACCCAAGTGGGGCCTAAAAGAACACAAACTGGGATCAGGAACAGTGCAGGGTGCTGAATGTTGGACAGTTTAGTTCACTCTCTACAATGTAAATCCTTACCAATTGGAATTATACACAAGGTGCAATGTTTCTTAAGTAAAGTAAGAAGGCAGGCGAGACCTCCTCTGACACCTCCCTGAGGTTCAGTTCTGAGAAACAGGAAGGAATAGTCAGTTTGGCTGACTCAAGTTTGCCTGTTTTTCTGGGTTTTTAAGTGAAGCTGACTCACATTTTGTAAATTGTTAGTAAACAAATTTTCAGAAATAAAATAATGATGGTCACAAAGAAAACTAATGAATATTTCTGATGGGCATTTCAACCTTAGGGCTGTTTGCAGGGCAGTCTGTGAGAGAATAACATGGTCACATGGCCTCTTGAATTAAGAGGCAGTGCTAAAGCCACATGCAAACCTAACTGGATTTAAAACTGGATACCTAATTAAACTTCACAGATTACATCAAAAGAATTAAAACTATCCTTTTTTCTCAGACATCATTCTCTGGAATTCATTTTAGTAGTATCAAAAGAGTTACTGCTATTTGGATGCAGTTTCAACATCCCTTTTAGATGGAGAATGGACCCAAGACATGATCTCCTTCCACTTCAGCATCTTTCTTGTCTAGCTGCTGATGCTTGTGGAGCCCTTAAAAACGTTCTACAAAAATTACTGGCCCCACCCAACATTTGTTATTCACTACTGATAAAGCTTTTCCTATAGCACACAGAATATTCTCCCTAGACTGAAGTGGGAAAACCAGAACTGGATGGATCCTTACTGAAGCCTGAGATACAATTCATAGAAACCAAAACTAGTTTTAAACAAGCCCAGGTTGTTTGACTGAGACTTGGAAGTTCCACAGCTACAGCCATCCTGAGGAGAGTCTGCCATGGGCTAATTTTCCCTGTTTCTGGACAGCCTCGTTCAGGGTCAGGTTGGATTCCTGTAAGCCACACTGCAATTTGCAGTGCAGACATGGCCTGAGGGGGAAAGTAAGCACTTGCATTCAGCCTGCAGTGATCAGGACTATCCTGTTGGGATTACATCATCCTGGATTTACTTTTCCTTTTTAAAAACAGTCCTTCCAGATGCTACAGCTCAAAGATAAAGCAAAAGAAGAGAAGTACACTGGTTTCTTTAGTCCAGGGACACTAGCAGCAGTGAGGCATCAACAGTTCTTATGAACAACTCTTATTTCTATATCCTTAAAAAGAAGATATTCTTGAAAAGCCCTTGTGAGGGAACTAATAATGAGTGCTGCTGGGTAATTTTGATTGCTAATATATGCTTGGGAATCTCCTAGGCAGTAGCCAAGATGATCTATGTGCAAAGAGGTCCTTTTGGCTGGATGCTGGTCTGCAGGAAGAGACCAATTTTAAAGCACAGGCACAAAACAACAGATGTTCTGATGCACCGGAAAGGAAGGGAAATAATGAAAATAGTGTTACCACAGAGCTTGCCAGGTGTGTCAGCACTGCGACACAGAAGCCTCCAAACTCATGAGCAGCAAGACATAGTTCTGGAAAACAAAATACTTCCATGTAGTGCAGTCTCCATTTCCCAGGATAAGGGATAATTTATCATACACAGTTCAAGAGCAAAATTAGAAGGCACAGTCTATGTTCATGAGAAAAGGGTAAATGGAGATTCCCTTAATGGACGAAATGAAAGGTTTTCTGTTCTGTCAATTCTGCCAAGAGTGATGTCAAAGACACAATATATAGCTGACATCCAGATGGAAAAAATCCTCCTTATTTCTAGCCCAGGGAAAAATCAGAACTTGAACTGAACTTTAGAAATCAAGCTTTTAATGGGATTCCCACAGACCCTCAAAGAGGCCATAGATGCAAAGGAAGTTAAGATCCAAATTAAAGCCTCTCTTTTAGGTCCCCCTCTATGCCTGAAAACCTCTGTCATACATGGAATTATCCTGTCCTCAAGTGTGGTAGCTCAAAAAGAAACATGAACATCACCCAGGACCATGCTCAAAGCAATTGGGAGTAGGTTTTCTAGTTTGGGGAAGTGAATTCAAGGACTGCCAACACCAATATCTCAGGTAGAAGTGCTGCAGCTGTTGAAACTATCATACCTGTGTTCCTTATATTCAACTTTTACTTCAAAAACTACTAATAGTAGTAACAGTTATATTACTTGTGACTAAAAATGAGAGGGAGCCAAATGAGGAAAAAGCAGCAAATTTGAAGCAAATTTTCAATTGTGAGTAAACTCTTTTAGAAACTTCAGGTTAAATGAACCACAGATGCAATTTGTTTATGGCCATATTGTAAATTGTGGGAAGACTGGAACAGTCCAGTGTCTCTCAGTTTATTTGGAATGAGCAGAGTTTGCCAAAAGAAGAGGATGTCTCTGTCAGTGAATGTGCAGTCTCAAGGACAGCAGTGCCTGGCACGTTAGCTTGGTACTCTTATTCTATCATAAGAAAGATTAAGACATATTTCTATCAGATCAACACTGTCTCAGCACTAGGGAAATATTTATCCCTCCAGTTTCTTCTAAGATAGGTGCAATTATTGTAATTTTACACCGGGCAGAATGGTAACAGAGACTGATCAGGTCCTTTAATTAACATCCACTGAAAACTTGACAGTGTTGTTCCAGGTTAAACTTTGTTCTTCAAGCAAATACATTTATTTAGCATTTCTCTCTATCCCAGGAGCCATGAGCAGCTCAACAAGTATGTTTGGAAATTGCTGCTTCTCTGTGTTTGGGGCTTCAGCAACAGCTCACTGATGCACCCAGCCAGGCCATGGAGAGTGATGGCAGCCAGAGCTTCCATGCTGTGCACAGGGCTTAGCCAAGGACATTTGCAGTCATGAATAATCCCCTCAGGTCCACTGACAGTCCAAGTAACGTCTGTATCCACTGACTTAGGATCCACTCTTAAAGGCCCAGGGTGTCATGCCTGGAACTAAGTTTCATTTTCCCCAGCAGCAAAGTAGGTAAAGATTGGTATTTACTGCAGAGAGCTGTAATGGGTTGCATAATGTTGGCAGAGTGCTGTGAGCATGAAATATGCCTCATATCATTAAATATGTGACAGATGTACCTGCAGAGGACTCATTAATTCTAATTTCTATTCCTGTTAGTCTAGAAATATTGGCATCTAATTGTTAGTTTCTAAAATATTCTGACAAACTTTTTTTAACTGAAAAACTGTGTCAGCATTTATTTTGGAATATCAGATGAAGTCTGTTCTCTTGTATGCCCCTCAAGTAATGTGTTACAATAACCTCAATTACCTAACAGAAAACGGTGGGGCCTCAGCAGGAAGGCTTTCTGCAAGGCTTTAAGGAGGAGCTGGGAGATCTCTGCTCAGTAAATCTAAATGAAGAAACCATCAGCAGCACGAGAAAATTCTGAAAATGAAAGCCAAACCCAGTGCATGTGTGCAGCACAAACTGTGGCAGCACTGTAAGTATTCTGAGGTTTTATTGCAGTGCCCATCAAGGAGCAAAGGGCTGAGGGGAGCAGCAGCGTGCTATGTGTGTTGTAACTGCAGTCTGGTATAAAGAAATCCAAAGGAATTTGCATAGCTTCTTTCCTTAAAGAACATCTTTAAGATGTTCTTAAAGAAAGAAACGCAGAATTTCTCTCTTTTGATGCTTTTTCCCCCCTGGAAGTCTCAAGATCAGTTCATTCTGCACAGAAACCAGGGCCTGGAAGTAATACCAATTGCTGTGTACAAAACCCTGCAAAAATGAATCCATCCCTCTTAGTGCCAGACAGAGCTCACCCTCCCAAATGCTGCTTCCCCGGAAAAGACAGCAGGACACCACATGTTGTTCCATTCAACAGCATATGGGGACCAGGAATTTACTGTAGGTTTACCCAGACTGCAGCTTTGGGGACAAAATCTTCTATCAGCTTAGACCTCTTAGCCTGCCTCGCTAGCATCTGGTGACTTGAAAGCCTGGCAGAGGAAAACTTCATTTAACCAGAAAGATATCAAAAAATTGGTATTCAGAGCACAGCAGCAGTAACTTTGTAAACACTGAGTAAGGAAACCAACTGTATGTGAGAAAAAAACTAGACCATGGAACAGAAACACCGCTTTAACGCCACAATTTGCAGCAATTACAACCCCGGTCAATAGCAAAGTTGGAAATAAACTTACTGGCCAAAAGATCTTTGCAGAAAATAAGCTGTTTAATTATTTAATTATTTGGATAGGGAGCTAAAGAGAAGGGAAAGGCAGAGAATAAACATGTGGGAATGTAAACATTTGAATAGTGTGGCAGCACAAGTGTGGACAGGAGCAATCCTGGTGTGGGTTGGCTGAGCTGTTTCCCACAGTCCACATACACAGCAGGGAGGAACTGTATTTGCATAGGCAAATCGGGGCAGTTTTCCCTCTCTGCTCACCTAGCTGCCAATTACTTCGCTTTTATTTGATGGTTCTGTTAATCTGGAACACAGGTCTGTCTTGCTGAGGCTGAGGGCCGTCTTTGTTCATGGAATAACGTGCTCAAACACTGCAGCAGGAGGCATCTGCCACTGACTCCAAAGGTCTTAGAAGCTTTTTCTTCCAAGTATACTCAGTGAGCAGCAACATTTCCATAGGATCGAAGGGATTTTACTGCCACAATTTTATTTTTAATTCTGACTAAATATTCACAGGCCATATTTCTACCTTTGACTTCTTTTTGTTTGATTAGGTTTTTGGATCAGCACAGTGTGATATCTCACCATGCACAAGAGTTCAGCCTCTGCCCATTGCTTCAGTACCTTGCACACTGCAATCTCACAGAACTCAGAGTGAGTGCAATGAAAGTCTGAGATCTGTTTCTAAGCAGTACCATAACTCTTAAACCTCTAATAATATTTGAACTTTGGGAAACCAAACCAAATTTGGGTTCTTAACTAGCATTACTGCAAAAAAATAGCTTTTTCGTGAAACAAATCATGGCACATAAGCAAACAGCATATTGAATTTCTGAGCTACTGCTAAGTAAGGAAGCAAACTTTAGGAAAGGATAACATTATTGCTTTGAAGTACAGCAAGACTGAGAAAATGTTTTTGACAGGTCTTAGGAACGGACTTCTGCTCAGCTTGGCGCATTTTCTTTGTGCCACCCTGAACTATACTGAGAATTACAAAGAGGACACATGGAAGAAAAGAGACAAAGGGGCTAGTAAAGGGTCAAACAGTTCAGCATAACCCAAAGCCTAAATGGAAATTATAGACACCAGTTTCATACTTCCAATCCAATGCAGAACTTCAGTGACATGCCATTTAGGCTTTATGTCAAACATACTTAGGTAGGTAACACATTATAAGCTACAATACACTGAAAACAACATATTTGAAGCAACTTCTTTCCATGTACTCTGTGGGATTTTATCTGTAGGACTATTGAAGGGTATTCCTGCTATTCTCTCAGTAAAGCTATTAGTATAAATGGGACCAACTCCTACTGTCACAGACAGCATAATGCTAAAAGGTTTAATAGGCTGTTCGGCAGGAGACAGACAGAATGGATTCAGCTGCTAAAATGGTGACACTGACACTTTGCCCTTCGTTACCCGCGTTCTTATCTTTCCCCACAGAAAAATCAGTGTTGGATGGTGCAAGCTGTCAGTCTGTGGGTTTGTAGTTAGGCTGCACTACAATGGCCCTGCTTTGCAAAGAAGAATTTATTTCCCAGGAATATTTGTAATCTGTTGCTATTAAAGGTTTAATTAAATATAGCTTTAGGGTACTAATTAACACATAATAATTACATGCTCTGACTCTCCTCCACACCCATCATCTAGCAAATATACAAGATTAAATCAAAATAGGCGCACAAAGTATATTCATGGCATGGCCTCACTTCCTTCCCATTGAATTCAACAATAAAGTTCTGAAATAATCAGGCAGAGAATTCTGTAGAGAATAAATTGCCTAAAAGTAAATTTTTGTAACTTGACAAGTTGGCATTACATGAAAGTTTTAGTATTCATTAATGGGTCACAGTTTTATTTCCAGTCCTGCCGACATTTTAAGGCACACAGCACACACCAGGGGAAGGACACCTGAACAGAATTGTGCAGACACATTGAGTACCCTGAAACAGCTAAAAAGAAAGATATGTAGGGGGAAAAATAATCATCCAATCCAACAAAACCAAACCAGGCTGTACATCAGATAAAACCCAATATAAATATTGTGCTTTTCCAACCAGAAAAGGGCCAGGCAGTTTTTTTGCATCCTTCACAATTAATAGGCCAGAGCAGTGTTCCCAGAGTTCTCTACTCCCTCAAGAATGCTTATCTAATCCATCTTTAATCCCTCTGTGTTTTCACCTGAGTGCTGGAGAGGAAGAGAAGAAAGCTCCAACATCTAGGCTCCCATCTTATTCTCTCCAATATTTATGAGAGCAAAGAAATACTTGAACACACATTGCAAAGCATGACTAAGCAAAAAAAAAGTAATTCCTGACATGCCATCCCTGTTACACCCACCCAAGGAATTATTTATTTGCAATGACCCAGCCTTCTGCAGGGCTTTACAAGGGCTTTATCTGCCGCATGAATTTGTTTCAGACAAGTCACAACTTAATGAAGCCACATCTGGAACGAGGGATTTTTTTCCTCCCGCCAGGGGCATTACCCTCTGAATGCCGCAGTGCCTGTCTGTCCCTGTCACTAGCGGTGCAAGCAGTCTCCCTACAGCCTCGGCTCTCACCCGGAGCACTGGGTGGGTATCGCTTTGGTGCATTACTTGTCGCTGTAGGATTTAACTCCTGGACGCGCCCCACGTGGGGGTCACTGGGAGCTGCACCAGGTGACACCCAGCCAAGACCCGTGCGGCACTCGATGTTCTCGGGCTCCACCTGCCGGCAACTCACTGATTTCGGCCACCTCCGCGATTCGAAGAGGAATTTTCCCTTAGAGATGGAAGTGTGCTACCCACAACGTCCAGCAAAGCTCCTAAACCATACCCTGTTCTGTTTGTGCTGCTGCTGGTACCCCACCATGTCTCAACAGTTAATACCGAGCCCCCAAATGTGGGTCTCGACTACATGACTCTAAGCCTTGTGGTGATTCTGACCAGCAGTGAGGCTGATTCACCTTTTGGTAAGAGATAAAAGTGCGTTTTATGCCAAGATCTGGACTCAAGACCATGAATCCCTCAAGACCATGAATCCCTATTTTCCTGCAGCTCACAAACACACGGATGTAAGACTCCAGTTCATGCCTATTTCTAGTCCAGACTTATTCTCTCTCTGCAGACAAAGGCATCACACAACTGTTCTGGAAATAACAAACTGTTGTTTGTACAGATCCCTATCATTCCAAACCCAGCAGAATAAATACCTCCAAGAGTCGGACATTCCTATGAGGCACAAGAGAATTTGGCATTTTTTGTGTGTGACAAACAGAATCTAAGTTTACAAGTGTATGAATCAAACAGGGAATTTCCAGAAGCATTTTAGAATGAGAAGAGCATTGAGCTGTCCCTCTTCAAAAAAAACCTCCTGCCACATGCAGGCTGTAGAATGAGGAAGAAATTCAGCTCTAAAATTCTCTGCCGATGACACAAAACTCAATTTGGAAGCATTAGCTAAAGAAAAATACAAACCTGTTCCTAAAACCACAGCTATGAAGACAAATTGCATATACTCACCAAATGGAAATTAGAAGTATATTTAATAGCAGGGCTTAGCAGAAGCAAGTGTACAACTATTAAACCCTGTCATACATTTTTTTGCCAAAGGATCAACCCTAAGAATAACTAAACCCACCCTGTAAGTATCTCAGTGCAAAGAGGATTTAGACATGTGCAACTAATGAGGGATGTATTAATCCTGATGCATAAGAATATTTATACCCATACTCAGTGCTGAAGGAAAATCCTGAATATAACCTTGCATTCAAATATTCCAGGAACAGCTGCCAGTTCCTGTTTGCACTTCCAATCCCAGCCTGGAATGCAACTGTTGGGATGCAAATTCACACAGCATTCACTTGTCTGTGAGTCTAATTAAAGATACAGACCTGCTGCAAGTGGCAAGGCAATGCTGCTTCAGCTGCACATGGCACTGATCCTGCACTGCTTCTGCACTTACACAGAACATTTGGTAACCCACCAGTCTTCTCTCCAAGCCAGTTTCAAATATCCCAGCGAACTACACACAACAATTGAACAACACTTCCAAAATACCCACACTGTAAAGACATACCTCCTCCTAACCAGAATAATTTCACTTTTCAGAGTTTTCTGTTCAATACTGATATGACTGTAAACAATTCCATTCATTCTTTGGGCTTCTATGTCTCCTTCTACTGAAGAGTTCAGTGAAAAGGAGCTTTTTGTATACTAAAAAAAAAAAAAACCCAAAAAACCAAAACAGGCTCCCCTAGAGGAATTAAAAAGGAAAGGCTTACAAGCTATACACCCACCAGCTGAAGGGCCATGGATGACAAGCTTTTCTACCCAAAAAATAAAGATATACCTTCAGTCTTTTTTTATGAATTCATGGTTGCTTTCTTGAGCACTGCCTGCTGTTTACCCAGAAACATTTGCATTATTTGATTTTCAGAGCTCAGGGAGTGCCTATGCCCCCTTAAATTTCTGTATCCTCTCCCACAGTTTTCTCCTGTTTTGTTTGTCTACCATTTGAGAGTTCAGAAACAATATTAAACTTCCCTCTTCTCTTTCCTCCTTCATCACTTGCATCCAGGTCTCCTCTTTCAGCTTTCCTTTCTGTGCAGCAATACACTGTCCCTCTCTGCTCTTCCTGTTCTTGAGTTACCCCCTCATCTGTGAAAGCACTGATGAAAAGAGTAACAAAGCAAAACCTATTTATGTACCTGATGATGTGACATGTACAATTTTATGGAATAATATCACACATTCATGGTACAAAGTCACAGCTTTCTACCAAATGTGAGATCCTGGATGCTCTGCCCAAAACATTAAATACAGTTAAGTGCCTCAGATTCCAGCACAGAATCACCAACCCTTTTGGCAGCTCTTATCTCCTGTTCTTTCCATAGCACACATTATCTTGCAGATGACTCTTAACTAACTTTTCTTCCTCTTCTGACACCTTCCCATTTACCTTATCACTCCCTACCATGATCTAATAAATTCTATTTATTCCCCTTACTGGTTCGAAATTTTACATCTCATTCCAAAGAATTCTCTCTATGGGTACTGATACAAACATAGACAACTGTTCTTCTCAAGAGATGAACTTCAAACTTGGAGGCAGAGTGTGAAAACTTGAATGAATATTTGTTCTGCAGCAGTGGCAAAACCCCTTCCACCAGCCCCCTGCAGCCTTTGGGAGCACTCCCCAGCCCAAACAGCATGAACAAGTCTGTCAACACTATTGTTCTGCTGCTGCCTTCACTATCCATTTTAATGGAAAAATACACAGGAGGAACTTAGGATTTCTGTTACCATGCTGCACAAGAGCCCTACTCATGAGCAAGACTTCATTTGCAGGACAACTATATATAGAACAAAAGACAATCAGGGCTCCAAGGAATTTACCCTCTGAGATGAGACACAACACATGTAAATTTTCTACAAGGGAAGTAATGAGATAATAGTATTGGCCAACATGAGAAGTGCTAATCATATAATTATGACCAAGATTTTTGTCAGCATTGCTGTAAAAATTCATTTCAGAACTTTCGAAAAATGACCATGAAAACAAACAGTTTGATCCAAATAATGTAATTCTTTACAATTAAGGAGAAAAATCTTGTTGTTGATAGTAACTTCAACTGCAGTGCAACTTGTAAAGATTAAGATGCCTTTTTTTTTTACTGTAACTGACATAATGTAAAGCTTTTTTGCTCAAAACAGCTAACAGAGAACAGCAGTAAAATTTATGTGAAGGAAAACCTGGATCCTTCATAAGATGTGATAGATATAAATGTCAGTTCAGCCAATCAATTTTAATTAACTGGAAATCAGAATTGCAAAGACAGACTGCAGTAAAGCCTACAGAGTGTTCATGTTCTGTTACTGATGAAATAAAAGTAATAGCTATTAAATCAAATTATAATGAAGAGGTAATGTTAAGAATTAAGAAACACTTATTTTTCATCAGTGTTAAGCTTAAAGAAATTTCAGACACAAGTTCTCACTTTGACCAGCTTGGATAATGGGATCAATACCGCAAATGCATTTGTAGAAACGCTAATGGAAAGTGTGAGGGGTTGTGCTTTTTTTCCTTTTAATATTTTCTTTCTTAGGAGAGGATGATCATAGACACCATCCTCCCTACTTGGTAATGCAGCTACCAGAAACTTTCTGATTCTGATTCTTGGGGCAAGAGCCCCCTGAGACACAGCCCATGATCTCCTGAGAGCCAAGGGGAGGAGAAGCCCTGAGTGCTGGCAGTGGCTCCTCGAGGTCCCACTGCTCATCTGTGGGACCTGCTTCGTCGTGTGCCAGAAGAGCTTTGCTACTGGCCCAAGATGGATCAGATGAGATGCCTCATCCCGAGTTTACCAGGTAAAGTCAATTGCATGAACCCTCACACACAGCATTCCGGGAGGATATTAACACTACCCAGAACCTAGCACCTCATTCCATGTGCTCACCTCTTACAAAAGCCAAGACAGGGCAAGAAGCTGCTCCAAATGGGAAGCTTAGAAAGCAGCATAACTGCAGTGCTTTGAAGGAGCCTCTGGCACCGTTGTCTGTACAAGGGCAAATATCTTCTCTGCAACATGTACTAATATTCTCCCTCCTCCTTCTTCCACCCTTTTTACAGCCCTTGGGAAATGTCTCTCCTCCCACTCCTTACAGTTTCCTTCTGTGTTCCTCCGCTGCTGAATGATCCTGTTGCCGGAGCAACGGCAGCTGAGAAGGGGAGCAGGGAGAGGGGCCTGGCCCAGCTGTGCGTTCTGGCAGCAGCTCTGCGCTCTAAGCCCACAGCAGCAGCCTCAGGAAATGAGCAGTTCAGCTGTGTGAGGTGCAACCTCCTTAGTAGGTGCTGGGGATTTTGCAACCATCTTATATTTTTGTGAAATTATGAATAAAACAACCTTACACTCAAGGCTGCCAAGCAAGTGGTTATTAGCTTATTTACACACCCAGATTATATTCATAATGCAACCACATTTGTTACTCTTTAATTTTGGTCCTAGTAGAACTCAGATGTACAAATTATCCAGCAATTAATCTCTAGAATCAGAAACTTCTCTAAAAAATTCAAATTATTATGCAGTATCTCTGCCCCCCTGTGCTCTTTTTATTGTGTATTTTGGAATTCAGAAAAGTAACCAAAACAAAAGTGTCTATCAATAACCTTTCCAGATCTACTTCAATATTTGTAGTGCGCTTTCTTTTCATCTTTGCTGCCTGTCTCTTGGTATTTGAGCAATATCTGGTGAAATGAGACTGCAGTCTCGGTGCTATAGCTGTGCAAGAAATAATAATCTCTCCAAGATATCCAGCAGAGATTTCTTTTCTAATATTGTTTTATTGGAAGAATTTTTTTTTTCTTTTTTAATAGCATTCTTCTTACACGGTTTCATGCTCCTACAGTTTATGAAACTCCATGGGCTGTCTCCCCCCCTCCCTTGATGGTTTATGATCAAAATGCTTGTAATTGGCTACTTGCTGCTCTGATGATTACAGGAGGGAGGGTTGTGCAGGTTTTCCTGCTTTTGAGCAACTATCACTTGGAACATCAAGCACAGAGTATCTGTGCTGATACATCTTAAATGAGTGTAGCTACTATGACACTTCACTCTCTTTTTATTATAATTTAATTTTTACTCCTGAAGTAGAAGCACAGTTAGTTAGATGTTCCAGTTGCATCAGGCACTAATGGTGAGTTATTGGGAAATGATTTGACTTTTAAAATTTCATACCAATGTGAGCTTCATTCAAAATTAATTTACTCCATCCTATCCAACTGCCTTCAGCAGCTGCATGCTGCTAATCCTGTCCCTTGCACTGTATTTATAGAACTTTAAAAAAAAATTCTTTTAGACTATGCTTATTTTTATTGAGCATAAAACAGAGAACAACTGGAGTTTAAGCCAAACAGACCCAACCACAAAAAGCTCAGACGCTAATCCTTCATTTTTTCCTCTGCTTTCTTTGGAGATAACCTACTTCCATTTTCAGCTATCCAGCAGAATAGTCAGACTGAGTATCACTGGAGCAAAACACAGTCCAGAATTTATGGCTTACTAAATTCAGGGAGAAGCTTTAATTAATGAAGTCTGGAGCGCTGTGACTAGACAGCAGATTCCATCAATTAATTTGGAGTAAAACCACCAGGATTTCCCAGTGTACCTGGAAGTTTCAAAACCATCTGTCAAAAGTGTTACTGTCTCTAAGCCATAGGTAATTGTGCTTGGGAGAGCCTGGATCCCTAGCCAGAGGTGCCTTTTCCACAGCTCTGACTAATGGCTTCAACAAATCAGGTGGCTGTATCCAGCTTTCAGAGCAGAAAAAGAGTCATGGAGTTCAGGGAAGGAAAGGGACTAAAGCCAAACATCCTTAGTGTGACTCATGGATTTCAAAGGGATTACAGAGGGATGGAAATAGAGCACATTTACCGTATTAGGTCACCGTGCTAATATCATTAATCTTCTGTCAGGGAAAGGTTGCTCCTCCCATGCTGAGATTTCAACTGTAAGGATAACTGGTCCATTGGGGTACAAGGAAGGTAGAAGAAAAAAAGTGAAATAATGGTAAGAGCTTGAGGAAACAACATAAAAAATTTTGAATATCCTGATTTCCCTTAAGAGGTCCTATTGAATATCACTTATAGACTCTTATCAGTATAAACCCTCATCAATACATCTATCATTTATTTGTTTATCAACACAAACCTTTTATACAGAATACCTTTTCTATCTGTGATTTTCATTTGGCAAGAGCTGTATCACAGAATTTTATTTGGCTTTGGATAACTTCAGAAAACCTAACTCTCACATCACGTAAGATTTGTGATTAAAGCATGCAGAAAGCTTAGTTATGCCCATCTCCACTCAAAAGTTGTCAGAATAGTATTAAAAAAAAAAAAATCCCACAAAGACAAGACTTCAATAAAAATAATATTATCACTTCCTCAAGCTCTAATGAAACGTCTTAGCAAGGGGGTGGAGCAAAATCATCTTATAACCATCTCAGCAGGACATGGATCTTGGATGGGCTTTGCACTTTTTCCAGTGAATAATGAATTAAAGACAGAAGATGGATATTGAATTACTTTTAAATCAGAAGAATTCCATGAAGCAGGAAGAACAGCTTATGACTTCCTCCTTCAGATAAGTATCCTTGGCATTAGGCTGTGTAAGCAGCTTCCCATTTCTTCTCATTCCCCTATCTTTAATCTCCCATTCAGTAAGATCCTGTGACAGCCTAATTTCTCCAAGGTATGAAGTTGTGGCTGACCTTTGGGAGTGAGTGCAGCACACCAGACAAGTACAGACAGGAATAAACTCAGCTTCTCAGAGCTTGGCAATAATAAATTACATAGGACGACGATGACGTATTTTGACCAGACATTTTCATCCAAAAGTCAGTCAGACACTGAGAAAATTATAAATTCTGAGTTTGATTAATAAATAAGAAAAGAGAAATATGAGCACTGCCAATATCCAAAACATTTCAGAATCTCTCTTATCAGTGAGGTGACAGGACAGCACTCGTTTCACTTCCTTTTGTGAAACCACCTACCTTTTCTTCAAAATACTATCTGAGATTGGAGACAGAGTTTTTATTTTTTTCAAGATAAAGTGACTGAAAATTCTTGAGGTTGCTGAATAATACATCTAAATTGGTTTAAATCCCAGTGGATGGTCAGCAGCTGGAATTGGGAGATACCAAGTTCTTCTGAAGAAAACAGAGACATACAAGGCCACACCACTACAATCCTTCTCATTTTGCTTTAGACAGTATTCATTTGACACTTCACCTGCACTTTCTTATGTAGCTTGATTTCTGAAACTTCCAGAGGATGCTGAAAACAAAACAACTAACAAGGAAATATGTCAACAACAGAAGCACCTAACTCAGGCCTGCCATTTGATCATGCATCTCTGCTAGAAACCCCCGTTGCACAGTAAAAAAGGCTCCAGAGGTAAAAAAAAAAAAAAAACCAAAAAAAAAACCAAAAAACTTTGTATTTTGGTCCATCACTGTCTTGTTTGATTTAACAAGCACTTTCACTTCTCAGCTGCTGCAAACATTAAACAAGAACCATGAAATCACTCTGGGGAGTGTGGCAGTTACATCTGTGCTGCTTTCTTGTATGATGTCAGCTTCTGTGCAGTAACAATATCACTGAGTGACCTTTTCATTCACTGTTTTCACTCTTTTGGTCAAAATCTGATCTATATTACACTGTAAATTGAGTTACATTCTTAAGGTTTATATACTTAAGGGCATATCACTCTCTATGTTGCAAAGTGAATTTGCACACCTTTCTCTATTACCCATCCACAAAATACTTCCAGTATCTGTAGACTTGTAATTCTTCTTTTAACTACAGTTCTCTTGTGAATCCTAACTGCAGATTTATCCATATAATAAATATGCTTTTAAAGAGTGCCAAAATGTATTAAAACTGAAACAAACCAGCAGTAGCTACATGTAGCTTAATTACTGAGATAAATGTTATTCAGGAACATGTTGCAACAGCAAATGACATTCAGTATTCTTCCTGTTGATACTGGCTGTGGGCTGAAAGCTAAAAACAGGCTCTGCCAACAGGCACCCAGGGAATCTGCAGGTGGATATCTTCCCTTCCTTAAGGCTGAGTTATCCATTTCTTAAGGATCCTGGACCGAGCTCTCATACTGGCTCTTACAGTTTAATATGGTCCACAACCCAGACAGCTCCCACAGCAGCCCAAGGAGCATTAACCAAAGCCGGCATTTGTTCTAGGCAGGTGTTTGTTGTTTTGGCAGGATTTATTAGATTATCTTGATAATCTAATTTGTACTTATGACTCCAGCAATGACCTAGCAGGGAACAAACCAAAAAGACCAAGCACGGGGACATGCCTACACTGCATCCCCTTTGTCCAGCTCCCTAATGAGGGGCCACTCAGAGCAGTTCACTCCCACTGACTCTAAACCCTTGAGCAGACCACAGCATGGCAGACCTCATGTACTGAAGCTGAGGACAGAGGTGCACGTACCATTTCCATACCATTCCAGAGCTTTCTTCTACATGGAGAATACACTTCCAGTTAAAACATGCACACATTCTCACACAGACATATTAAAGGGACAAATAACTGATATTTGTCGGTAAAAACATTCTCATCACCGTTTGTGACGCTCGGTGTTCCCTACAGCTCATCCAGAGTTAGGAGTCTTCACTTACCTGCTGTAAGCGCTCCCTCTGTTGTTGTGCAGAGGAACTACCAGCAAACACGTTCCATCAGCCTGGCATCTTTCTGATCTTCAGGTACCCCACCCTGAGACAACTTTTCTTGCTTATTTGCTCCCCAAGCAACTTCTGTCTTGTCCCAGTCTTCCAAAGTACCGGTGGTATTATTTAGAATAACAATGCACCTAAGAAAAAGTAAGAAAAAACATTTAAATATCTTGCATTTGCCCTAAAAAGCTTTTTACTGCTCATATTAAGCATACTGTAGAACTCACTCATTAATTTCAATGTGGATTAGAAATCCAAAGACTGAACTGAAAAAAATAAAGGTGATGAAATTAATGACACATAAGACAAATAGTGTTTATTTTAATTTAAAAGGTTTAAAGGCCAAGATCCTTGCTTGCACTCAAAATCATTTTCTGTCCCATAACAGCAACAGAATGACAGAGGAACTGCAGCCACAGAAGTCGAGGGCAGTTTATTGGAGCAAGACACGAAAAGCACAACAGATGCAAATAACCATGTGTGGATGCAGAAAACCTAATTCTCAGAAATTTTGTCTTTAAATTCAAGCACTTCTCTTAGCTAAGTCCAGGCAGATAAGTGTTAGCTTGTCTGCAGAGTGGTTTCCTGGCACTTGCTGCCCATGTGATTTGCTGCAGCTGTCTGCCCTTGGCTTGGGTTCCTACTGCCTGGAGAGCTTCTGCCCTTAGGTCTGGCAGTGCAAGAAAAAGCCTCTCTGAAAACTTACAGACCTTGGAACCAAGCAGGACTCTGTTTATTTTTGTGTGTCCTAAGCACTAAGTGCTGAGGTTGCAGGTTGCCCAAGAGTCAGCTCATAGAGGCTCCACTAAAAGCCAAGTGCCTGCAGAGTTCTCTCCATGGAAAGTTGCCCAGAGGAGCACTGAATCCAAAGTAATTTGTAGGCTGGGATGGGAGCTAAGTTAAAATTTCAAAGTTTGTTATTAAAATTTTGTTGTGTTTTCTTTTCTTGCTTATTTCTTCCAATAGTCCAAACCCATCCTTTTTGTGATGGGCTGAGGTAAAAAAAAACAGCCCTCAGCAAATAAAATTGTAGTTTGCTTATCCACTGTTGACTGGACAGTGAATTAATGCAGTGTTAGGACAGCTTTCCAACAGAAAGAAGCAATCATCTGAAAAATCAACTAGCAAGATTATTCTGTATTTGTGTATGGCTACCTCTCCCTTTCCCTGCCATAAAGCCCTACAATGATCTTGACTGATTTGTCAGTCAAGCTGTGGAAAAGCTGGTGGTGAAATTAAAATTTAACCTTTTACTTGAAAACATAAAGAATATTTTTTCCTGTAAATAGAAATGTCCTAGAATGACAAAATCAAGAAACACTTGATGACATGATAACCTGAACATCATCCCATAAAAGGGTCTGAAATATGGCCAGGAAATAAAATACGAATTAAAAAAGGTATCTTAACTAAGCAACAACAGTCTAAGGAAGAAAACATAGAAGAAAGAAAAGGACACGATTTACCACTGGCAGGTAATGAGTAAATCTCAGGGGGCTGGAGGTCCTGAAAACATACACTATGTTCCAGTGAAATTACAGAAAATATAACATCTGTGATTTGGGAAGAACTAATCTAATTAATCAATGGACAGAAACAGAAGAGAGCTATTTTTGAGTAGCAGTTACTCAGCAGGCTATAGGAGATGAGTTAATGAACTAATTTGCGTGTTTGATATCCAGGGATTACATTAATAATGAGATCTAAGCACCTAGAAACAGAATGTTGCATTACTGAGGTTTTCAACAGCATCTAATGCCCAATTCCTTCCAGGACTCTGGATTCCTTTGGAAAAACCTCAAGTTGTACACTTTCATCTGTACACACAGATATATATTTAAGATTAACTTGTCAGTTTTCACAACACTAAGAACAGCTGAGCTCTGCAATTTCAGTTCCTTTAGGGAAGGAGCCAAGGAAAAACCTCAAAAATGGATAAAAATGGAAGTAATGTGCATGGCTGCCACACCAGCACTTTAACAAACACCAAAAGCAACACCAAAAGAATGCGTCCTGGAAGGACTGCATTCAGTGTGGTGTGTAAACTGTGATATTTCAAATTGCTACAGCACAGCACACAAATTTTCCTTCTTTCCTTTCCAAATATCCAAGTGACTCCTCAGCTGTTTTACCAGGGACATGAACAGCTGAAACAGAAAACATGCCAGGGCAGGATAATCCCAGTACCATCTCATCAATCCAGATGTCAAATCCAGAGTCAAAACTGTTAAAGCCTTTAAAGAACAGTAATTAAAAAAAAAAAAACCAACCAAACAATTACCAACTTTATAAGCTAATACATTGAAAATATATTTTCTAATATGAGAATTTTTTTAGGGACTGAAAAAATTCCCTCAGGCAGATGATTTTTTATGAAACACCTTTTGCAGCATCAGTTAAATTTAGGTTTTCACATTAGTGAGGTTTTACACAATCATTAGCAGCTGCCATATAAAAATAAAACAACAATGAAAACATTTAAAAACATAAATGAAAGAAGGCAGAGATAACTAGATTATTAAAGTCTTAATTAAAGCAACATATTTTGCACTTATTTTAAACATTATTAATTTAGTTCAAGCTCCGCTGCTCTTTTCCTATAGTATAACAGAGCTATGGGCTCAGATTCCAGAGCTTTTAATCTGCTGTGAAGAAAAAACTGCATTCCTTTAACCCTTCTTGATTGTGGCAATAAACACCTCACGTTCCCAGCTGGCTGAAGTAAGGATGTCTTTGCACACAGTAACATACTCTACTATCCACAGATGTATTTTTGGATGTGAGGTTTATATAGAGAGAACAAACAGGAAAACAACTTTCTGGGACATTCTCATCTAATAAGTGTGAATGGTAGAATGAAAATAAAATTAATAGAGAAAATAATAGAGCAAGCTCCACAGTGCTGCTCTAAGATAACAAAAACCAACCCCAGAAGCAAAGCAAAATTGTTCAAGATGATGAAAATACAGAAAACCTTTTCATTATGAGGCATTCTCTAAATTCACCTGAGATTAAATAATCACCACTCTTATTTAAAACTAAGGTAACCAGCACTTATTTGGACAACTGCAGCACCACATACATTTCATATATTGTATATTTTCTCTAGGTGGGCACTAAATATCCTTTGCACTTACAGCTGTGGAAAACCAAGGGAGCAGGGGCTGTGCATTTTAGTGTCTTAAAATACCAATCCAGCTCAAGATTCAAAAGCAGAGCCAGTATCCCTTATTCCTATCTGTCTCAAAAAGTAGGAATTTTGATTTATTCTGGGCCTTTCCCAGCTCAGTGTCTGAGAAAGGCAGACATAAGCAGGAATCCCTCAGGAACTTCAGCAAGAACCTTTGCACAGAAGGGTTGGTAATACTAACACAGGGCACATGGGATAAATGTCATGGGTCTTTTTAGTTATGTTGATTTTTCTCCTGGTTTAGGACAGCTTTGTCATTTCAAAACTTCCATAAAATCACAAAAAGTAGTTTTCAAGCATGAACCCTACTGTTATTCCTGGGATAATGAATTCATTGTAGTGCTGCTGACTCTGCTACAGTGTTTATAGGGGCACAAAACCCAGCCGAAAATGGATCCATCCTTGATTGCTGTAACAAGGTCTGCTTATAGCAACTGGAGAAAAAAACCCCAGCAAACCACTTTTTACATAGTGTCGAGTGCTCATTTATCTGAAATTTATTATCTTGTGAAATGCATTATTGTATATAATGTAACACTCCTTAGATTGTCCTTACCCGACACAACCTACTTTCTCGGTTTCTGATCAAAACACAGAAGGCTTGAAATTGTTAAAATGATCCCAGCTGATTTATTCAAGCAGGTCCTGGTTATGCTTTAGCCTTTCCCATATAAAACTCATAAGCACAAAACCACCTAAAAAGTAATTCCAAATCGTGTCTCAGGGCTCCTTTATTCCCAACCTACCTAGTTTTCTAGTTTAAAAAATCTTTGCCCAAATATAAACATGGAATTGATCTCGAGGAATCTGCAGGTGGCAAAGTGGTTGTGAGGCGTGTTTAAGCTGCCTCCTCAGGAACCAGGACACCGAATTCTGGGATTGCACGCCACGGGAAAATCAGGGAATCCCAGAATGATTTGGGTGGGAAAGGACCTTAAAGCTCATCCAGTTCCAACCTCCTGCGATGGGCAGGGACACCTCCCGCTAGACAAGGCTGCTCCAAGTCATGTCCCACCTGGCCTTGACAGAGACTCAAGTACGTGAAAAACCAACGACCAGAATGCACAGAAGAACCGAGTCAGGCAGCTGAAAAAACCGGCCTTCACTGCAGCTCCGCCTCATCCCCTCACAGCGACTCCGCCTCCTCCCTTCATGACCGCCCCACCTCCTCCCTTCATGACCGCCCCACCTCCTCCCTTCATGACCGCCCCACCTCCTCCCTTCATGACCGCCCCACCTCCTCCCTTCATGACCGCCCCACCTCCTCCCTTCATGACCGCCCCACCTCCTCCCTTCATGACCGCCCCACCTCCTCCCTTCATGACCGCCCCACCTCCTCCCCTCATGGAGACTCCTCCTCCTCCCCTCACACCAGCCGCCGTGGTGCACTGTGGGAGCCGCAGTTCCCGCCCACACCTCGCATGGCGGGACTACACCTCCCAGTAGGCGCGGGCGCGGCCGCCAACCGCGAGCAGCGCGGGCAGCCCGCGCTCCGGCCCAGCCGCCCCGCGTCTCCCCGCGCCGCCCCTGCCCGCCTCGCCATGCAGATCTTCGTGAAGACCCTCACGGGGAAAACCATCACCCTCGAGGTGAGCCGCCGCCGCCGGACCGCGCCGCCCGTGCCTGCCGGTGCTCCGAAAGGAGGGGATGCGCCGGGAGAGCCCGGGGTGTGCGGGGAAACGCGGCCCTGCGATACCTGGGGCGGTTCCGGCCACGCGGTGGAGGCCGGAATGGCCGTGGCAGCACCGGGCGTGTGCCGGGAGCTCCTCGTGTTTTTCCGGCCTGTCTGGGCTAATTGAAATGTGCAGCGCGTTTTGATTTTGTTGTTCTGTTTCATAATAGGTTGAGCCTTCTGATACTATAGAAAATGTAAAAGCGAAGATCCAGGATAAGGAGGGTAGGTTCAATAGGCACTTATCGACTGTTATTTATCGATTTCAGTCGGTATATGTTGTATATATTATTTTGTCGGTCCACTCTTGTGGATTGATGTGTGCCTTCCACAGTTGTAATTTTCTGCAGCAATCTTGATTTTATTGCAGCTTGTTGTAGCTCACGGCCCTCATTTATTCCCGATTTGTGTCACCACTAGGCATCCCTCCGGATCAGCAGCGGCTGATCTTTGCTGGGAAGCAGCTGGAAGATGGACGCACGCTGTCCGACTACAACATTCAAAAAGTGAGTAGGAAAGGGTGGACACGGCAGTGCAGCAGCCAGGAACTGGCACAGGCAGAGCTGACTGACCTTTTCTTAGCTGACTAAGAAATGTTTTTAATAGATTTAGCCAAATTAAGGGATTGGGGCAGTGTTGATGCTGGGAGCTTGGGATGCCACCTTAATAGCTAATAATCCTTTTAGAGCTTTCCTAAGTGCCTGGCACTTGAGATGTACTTTTTCTAGATAAAAGCAAGAAGCCTTATGTAAATGCTGCACTTGCTTTGAGAAAGCACTTAAAGTCTATTTCATGTGCTTTACAAACAGGAATCAACTCTTCACCTGGTGCTGAGACTTCGTGGTGGTGCTAAGAAAAGGAAGAAGAAGTCTTACACAACTCCCAAGAAGAACAAACATAAGAGAAAGAAGGTTAAGCTTGCAGTGCTCAAGTACTACAAGGTAGGCAGAACTAACTCGTGATGGAAACTCATCTCTCACCAGGCAGGATGTGGAGCCTGTAACTGGTCTGCACAGAGCCTGCTGTATTTAATATTTAAACTCCTTCTATTTGCAAATGTCCCATGTGTTAAATAAAAGACAGTCTGTTGCAACTGGGCCCTTCTGACTTTTATCTTCAGAAGTTTGATATGGTTGCTGTTGCAAAAACTATTAAGCTGGTGGAAAATACTCAGAATTATTTTTGTTGCTAAAAGGTGGAGAGTGTATGTGAGCCATTGCCTGTTTGTCCTTCCCAGGTGGATGAGAACGGCAAGATCAGCCGCCTGCGCCGTGAGTGCCCCTCGGAGGAGTGTGGGGCTGGAGTCTTCATGGCCAGTCACTTTGACAGACACTACTGTGGCAAGTGCTGTCTGACATACTGCTTCAATAAGCCAGAAGACAAGTAAATGTACCAGACAATAAAAATCTGACCTTCTGTACGCTGTAAGGATTCATTTCCGTGCCGCTGTGTTTCCTCTCTGCTGATCAGTGAGACAATCCTGTGGACCTTTGGGTGCTGCCCGCCAGCTAGGGTGAAATACTTGGTGTAAAACTGAAGCAGCAACTTGATTTAAAGAATACTGGGTACCAGTTGCAAAAGGGAAAAAACCTTAACCTGAGCTAACACCTGAGCTAACCTTAGATGTAGCCTCTTTCACATGAGACAGCTCTGATCTGGAAGAATAGGAAATTCAGAGGTCCAGAGTCAGGTCTGTGAGTGGGTCAGGGCTGGGGAATGGGGTAGGGGAGTCCTGGTGCCAAAATGCAGACAACAAAGACACTGCAATACTGCACAGCAGCACTGCAAGGGAAGGTGGAAATGGCTCAGCTGTTCTGGATCCAAGATTATCATCAGAAATATTTTACTGCGATAGTTTTACGCACTTAAAAGTGCTTGGAGTTACTCTGGTGGTTTATCCCACGTTCCACTGAGGGAAGTTGGTTGCTTGACATGATAAAAAAAAAAAACATTTCAGATCTATTATAAAATGTATCTGAAATGCTCTGATGTAAAGGACAGCTCCTGTGCACCTCTGGAAGTTCATTTAATGTTAAAGAGTTAAAAGGCCAGCCAGGGATATAATACAGTATGTCCTTTAGTGTTCATGTGTTAGGATGTCTTTAGAATCCCGGGTCCCAGGAAGTTGTCTGTTGAACTTCTTTTTCTTCGTAACAGATAATTTCATCTCCAACACTGAATTCCAGATTTTTGTCCAAACTCAATCCACAATCCATTCCTGTTTTTATTACCTGAACATCATCTTTATGGTGCTTCAGTGATGATAAACATCCTACAAAGAGAAAATACATGAAAGAGAGGCCACCAGCAGCAAAGCAGAGCAGTGGTGTGGATTAACCCTTCCTGCAGAATCAATGTTTTACTTTGTGACTACACAAGGAATGCAGGAAAATGTAGGGATTGTGGGTGTTGGGGTCAGTGCAAGTCAGACACCTGCTCTTCTTGGCAGGTAAATCCTGTGATGCACCCAGAGGGGGTGCTTGGAAAAAGATCTGGGAACAGTACACCAGCATCTGGGGGCTTTCCTCTCCATCCTGGACAGAATTCAGGATTGCTCTAGGAGCCTTTGCATTAACTTCCCAGGGAACTAGTGATGTCTAAAAATACTAAACACAAATCCACCTTTTGTGGCAATCCCACTCACCTTTCCAAATAACATCCCTGTTACGGATTAGCTTAAACTTCATTTTTCTGTCCAGCAGCCCCTTGTGCACTCTGCATCCAGCCACTGGAATTTTGTTTTTTCCTACTGTGACAGAGAAGGTGTCAAGAACAGAAGCTTCCCCTAAAAGAAAAAAATGAAGTCCATAGAAATAACAAACTTTTGTGAGGTAGAAGCAGGCTGCATTTTTTTACTTGCCACGATTTTTAACAAAATAAAGCAGTTACAGGGCAGTATCAAATAGCTGTTACAAGAGGAACACTTCTCTGGGGAATAAACTTCAGGCCACATTCTGAGGCAAAAATGTATCAGTCCATGAAAACTCACCTATTGTAGTCTCCACCACAGCTGGGGGCAGCCTGCTACTCAGCTCATCCTTCAAGTCTTCTATGAGTTTGTAGATGATGTTGTGAAGTTTAATTTTTATTCCCTTTTTATCAGCCAGCTTTTTGATACTTTCATTGGCTTTCACACTGAATCCAAATATTACACCTGATAAATGAAACAAGTGTCAAGTGATGAGTACAAGAGATGAGTCTTGGAACAGGTAAAGTAAAATTTTGCAGCACAGGGTACATTTTATTTCTGCTTCTATTTTAAGGGGGGACCATTTTCCTCACCCACTAGGGCACATGGGCTGCTACAAACCTCCTACCAAAATAAATGGCCCAAAAAAACCCACAGAAGGTCCCTGATGACAGAGCTGGAGGTATCAGAGCAGAAAATAACACACACAGCTCACGTAAAGGACACAGATTTTTGGGCTGGAAAACCAACTTGGCTGTCCAAATAAAGCTAGAAGTGAATTCTAAATGATTCTTGCCCACCTGTGGGCTATGGCAGGTGCAGTGACCTCACCCTCTGCAGCAGGTGAGAATTATGGGGTATGAACAGCAACAACTGACTCAGCCCTAGATCCAGTTGCCTCCTTGAGCAAAAGGAAATGATTTTCTAACCTGCTTTTCTAGCTTTGCCCTTTGTGAACATCATAAAGCAACCTGGATGAAGAGTCAGAGTTTAACCTTAACAAGTGAATTTCTGGCAACAGCTTTTCCAGAGTCCTTCCATTTCCACGAGACTTCCAGGCTCCCCTCCTGCACCAGCGTGAGGTTCAAGGAAGCATTTTTAAGATTCACAAGAATTTACCTTATTGATGCTGCTATTTTTTATTGAGAAAAGAAAACCTGACTGAGGCCTACCCATTTTAGTAAGACAGTAATTCCAAAACTGTAAAATGATTTTTAAGCACACACCATTAAATGCTTCAGCAAGACTGATATCATTTTCACTGATATCTCCCATTCCAAAGTAGACAATATCCAGTTTACATTCATCCTCACAATCGTAGCTGTCCAGAATGTTCAGAATAGCTTCAACAGATCCATCCACATCACCTGCATAGATAAATGGAAGTACTGCTGACTTTGTGCAAGTCAAAGACACAGACATACAACTAATGTCAACTCCACACTGTGCAATAGAAAGTCTTTTGACATCTGTCACTCACTGTATTTTGAGTGCTATGTCAAAATACATCCAGAAAGTGTTAATTTCAAAAATAAACTCGATAAATAACAGTAGGGCCAGAGGCTCTACATCTGCTGTCACTGTCCGGTCAAGTTTGCAGGTTTTTAACTACAGTCACTGCTTGAGTATCAAGGTTAAATGAGGTTAAACCAAGTTCCTCCCGTCCCACTTTAATATATAATATTTCTCTCTATTTTGCTGATGCAAAAGGCTTATAGCTTGTATTTTTTATTATTTATATATATAGGGTTTTATATATGTGTATATGTATGTTTATATAGGGGTTCCTGGATAAGTGGGTTGGGCATGTTAAGTTTTCCTGTTGCTCTGGCCCTGCTGGACGCACATCCTTCTGCCCACTGAATGTTTTCTGATGGCCCTGCTCTGAGGAGAGCAGTTCAATAATCAGTTTTAAATTGATTAAACTTTTGGTAACAGAAATTGTGTTTAATTTAGAGTTCTGTTTCAGACCGAGCATTTGAGAAGCACAGACTCAAAGGAGCAGCAGACAGGGACAGCACCTTTAACTATTAATGACAGCGTGTTCTCATCCACCTCTGTTCTCTCCTTAGGCCTTGAGAACATCATATGCTTATTGGCCTTGTACAGCACTGCCTTCCTCTGTCTCCAGGTCAGGTGGGCCAGCTTCTGCATCTTCTTTTCATATTCCAACCTGTGTTCCTTTTGCTTTGCTTCAATAACTTCCAGATCCTTCTTCATCTTCTCCTGTTGTTCCACATAGGTCCTCCAAGCCACAACTTCCTGTGCCCTTTGCTGGGCAGGAAGACAGAAACATTACCTTTACAAAGCACTGCACCAGAATGCTCTGCAATAATGCAGCCTCATCCTTCTGCATCTTCTCTACAGACTCATTCACTTTCCTTCACTTTTAACTATAAGTTTTGCTGCACAGATGGCACAGAATGAGACAAGAGCTCTTCCTCCCTAAGCTACCATGTGACTCAAGGCCTATTTTTATGGTATCTCTGCATTGCAGAAGAGAATTTATTGCTCATTCTTTCAAGTGGTGCTTTTCCATCTCTCACAACACCTATTTCAAGCTGTATTTTATGCATTTCCCTTTTGTCAGACAAGACTTATCTCTTTCTCAAATTAAAAAAACACATAGATCTCCTGAAGTACTGGATTGTTCCACTGGAGACAGGACACAGGGGAAAGGTGGAAAAGAAAGAGGCAAAATGCAAACCCTCATTCCTCTTCTAGAGCATCTAGCTCAGATCCCTTAATCCCCACGCTCGACCTTTCATGAGATTATCCAGGTGATTTAAAACTCTCACTTATTTTGTTACTCAGCTCCTTCCCATCCACCTTCCTGCAGTGGGAGCTTTCCGTTGAACAGTTCTTTCTGTACCTCAGACTCTACTTCAAGGATTTCATCTCCTGCTGAAGGGGATTCCTTCCAGCCCATTATTTCCACGGGGATGCCTGGTGAAGCTGCATCCACAGCTTTGCCATTCTCATCGAACAGGAAACGCACTTTTGCCCAGGTCTTCCCTGCAACCAGAACACAGCCTTTCCTCAGAGTTCCTCTCTGGATGATGGCTGTGGTGAGTGGACTAGTGAAGAGCAGAGGAGAAAAATAACAGACAAAATGCAGGTGATGTTTCTTTCTCCCTGTCTTCATGGTCAGTGGAGGCACAACACAACCAGAATGGATCTGTGATCCATCACAGGCAGAATATTCCTGTGATGATTTACTAGGACACTCACCAAATTTTTACGTGAGTTAAAAAATGCCAAAATCTGTACTGTACTCTGCATTTCTGCAGATCAACCCAAAATCTGGCATTTGTGAACCCAGGAACAGGATGATTTTACACATTAAGTGAACCCCCACAAAAAAAAAATACCAAACAACCCCGAACAACAAATCCCAACAACTTCCTAGAATTCAGTTCATTTTTAAAGAGGGCAGAACACACCTTGTTCACACAGAACCTGCAAATGGACTGAGATACTTAAGGGTAGAATGTCACATTACACCAAACTTGTCAAGAATTTTGTATGTATTGATTGTTAACTTCATATTTCCTACTTTTTAAATGACATTTAAAAAACCACATTCTACCATTAAAAACTATTTCCTGTTACAGGATTTTATTTCAGGGGTGTGATGAATTTTGCCCCATCGGTTTATAACCTCTTGTGTTCCAGAGCAGAATTTCAAGGCTTTAGTTAGAAAGACTGCAAAGAAAGTGTGCCAGCTTTATTTACCGAGGCACAGGTCCCCTGAGCAGCGTGTCTGTGTTGTTACAAAGTGCTTCCCTGAAGCTGCAGAGGTGGCAGCTCACTCACCCTTTCCCTTTGTCTTTCCGAGACTCAATGACAGTCCCCTCCACCAGCCCCGTGGCATCTGCCTTCAGTTCCAACATCTCCGCCAGAGCAACAGTTGCCTCTGCCAAAACCATCAGGTTTTCCCCCTGGGTGAAACCACACAAAACCACACAGAATAAAGGAAGTGCCCAACCAAAGTGAGATCAGAAGTTGAACCCTTAGTGCCAAATTCCCCCGCTGAAATGTGATGGCATTTGACACCCAGGCAGACTTCAGGATATCAGAGACAAAACTGAATTGTTGGACTGAATTACCAGAAGAAAAATGAGATATTATTGCTTGATGGAAGTCTGAGCCTCAAAATACATTTCAGTGTGTTTCAAATAATTCTGGCAAGAGCCAGTAGCACTGAGCTCATGGCAAGGTATCAAATACCAGGAAGAGAAGCATTTTATTTTCCAGCCACCAAATAAAAATGCCTCCCTCTGCATGTATTAGAAACCCATGAACACCATCATTTTTTCTACCACAATCTCACCTTGAGTGCAGAAATATTTACAGCCTGAACATCACCTCCAAACTCTTCACAGACTACATCATGAGCCAGCAATTCCTTCTTTACTCTTTCAGGATCAGCTTCAGGTTTGTCACATTTATTAATGGCGAGGATAAGAGGAACTAAAAAGAGAACACACAACCTCAGCACTAACCTAACCAAAACCTGCTGCTAGCACCACAGCTGCTAGAAAAGGTTAGAGCAAGTTATGGCCACTTGGAACAGATCATCTCACTTGGTGCCTCCTCCCTGAGCAGCCATTGAAATCTGAGCTATCAGGAGGAAGCTGGAGGAGTTATCCATGTAGGGAAGGAAAAAAAAAAACCCAAACAATGAACCCCTGTCTTGCTAGATATTTGGATTTTAGGATATTTATGCATTACTGCAACATTTAGTACATTTTCAAACATCTCAGGGGATGACGAATGGGACTAGGTCAGTTACTTCCCAGCTTCTGTGAATTCCAGTCCAAGGAGGTTTATTTGAGAGGTAAAAACAAGGCTCCCAAAGCACCCCACACTGTACCTCCTGCGTTTTTGGCATGCTGGATGGACTCTATGGTTTGCTGCATCACTCCATCTTCTGCTGCCACCACCAGAATCACGATGTCGGTGACGTTGGTGCCCCTCGCCCGCATGGCTGAAAAGGCTGCGTGGCCAGGAGTGTCAAGGAAAGTTATCTTCTCCCCAGAGGGCATGTGCACTGTGAACAAAGGGCATGGCTCAAAATCAGCATTTCGCCCAGCTTCATCTGAGGTATTATAGATCAAGAATCACTCCTTTGAGAGCATTTTAATAATAATGAAATGTTTTAGGCAGTCAGGCAATTGTTGGCATGGATCTCATAGGTGCTGTTAAAGCCTTGGGAAGGAGAAAGTGTCTTGGGATCCTCCATAATCCGAAACAGTCTAATTTCAACTGTGCAGACAATTCACTTTGAAGTTCCATCAACACAGTTAGGGCAGGTATCAGCAACAGACATTTTATGTTATGGTCTCCTTTCTCACCATCTATGTGGCAACTTTCTTCCCTAATGAACCAGCAGCAAGTCAGCCCTCTGTGTGAGATGGAGAGGAAATTGTGTTAGACGTGAGCACATGGATCATACCCAGAAAAGCCCCAATGTGCTGTGTGATGCCTCCTGCTTCCATCGACGCCACCTGGGTTTTCCGCAGGCTGTCCAGCAAGGTTGTTTTCCCATGGTCAACGTGTCCCAGGATGGTGACAACGGGGGGCCGTGGGGTCAGTACTGCCGGGTCTGCAGGAGGTCTGTAATTAGAGCAAAAATGGGGGTTGTAAACACCAAAAAAAATCCACTGAGCCATGCCCACGACAGCCAAGAAGAGGCATCTACCAGCACTTAGTGCTACATAGGCGAGGCTGCCTCCTCCCCGAAGGAGAGAAAGAAATAGAACTAAGAGAGCCAAAAAGAACAGCGCACAACTTGCCTCTTCACAGCATCTGTGTTTTTCCTTTCCTTTTCCTCTTTCAGTTTTGCTGATTTATACTTCATTCCTGATTTCTGAACAATCATCTTGATGTGGTCTTCATGCAAGATGGAATCTGGTTCTACTGAATCAAGGTTAATGTCTGCGTACAGCAGCACTTCATAAATATGATCTGTACAAAACACAAACACATTTAACAATTACATCCACAAAAACATGTGGGACAAAAAAAAAAAAAACCCAACCCACTTCATCAGACTTTTTCATTATTTTCTTTGTGCTAGTAAGTATTATTCACAAAGGAGTTTTCTTTTAGTTAGATTTACCTACAAGTTGCCATTAATCTACATACTTGCAGAGAAGAACTTTTTGCAGATTTACTGAAAATGACTACTCTGTTAGGTGCTACAATCTTATCTTTCACTCAGATATTTGTAGCTTACTTTTCCACTAACTCCAAAAAAGAAAACAACTGAAACTCATCTAAAGCAAACAGCAAAGGGGTGATTCAAGGAAGAAGGAAATTTGATAAATCTGATCCTATGCTCCTCTCTTTGGTTGTAGAAACACAGAACATACTGGAGTAGTCAAAAACTGCTACAGGGAGCAATTCCTGACAAGTCTTGCCCACTCCCATTTTTAATCAAATGACTGTTCTAATGAAACACAAATTGCTCCTGAATCCTAAATTCCTACTGCTACTCTGGATTTTGGGCTGAAGCTCTTTAGCCACAAGTTCTCCACTCCCAGGGGTCCAGCTCTCACAAAGCAGGGTGCCATGTTTTCCCTCTGGAATAATTCAGCCCCTGGGAAGTGCAGCCATAAGGAGCAGCCTGCAAGGATCCGAGGCCTTTCTGCTGGAGGTGGCACACGGACCTGGCTTCTCCACATTCAAATGTCTGGCCTGGCACTTTGGATGGCTCAACTTCTTTCCTCTTTACTCTGCACTGTGTCTCCCAACACTTCCTTTGGGATGGGCACAACCTCCCTTCCCAAGGGATGGATCAACAACCACTAACTAAGGCCACTGAAGACATCCTTGCCTTTCCTGCTGGTGGAATGGGTGTGACAGATTTTGCTGTTTGAGACCACAGAGCAGGCTCCCACCTATGTCTTTGCCCATAGCTTGTGCCAGCTCCTCCACAGTCATCTTCTGCTTTATCTCCACTTCCCCTCTACTCACGGGAATCTTCTTTTTCTTCTTTTTTGTCTCCTACATGGAATTAGACATATATATAGGAACACATAAAGTAAGAAATAACAAAAACAATATGAAAAAGACAATGCTCTTGAGCCATATGAGGTAAACACATCTTTTTTTACTACAATACCAATTGCAATAAATTAATGACTTGACACATCATAATGAACATTTTAAATGTATAGCACATTACCCTTAATCTTGCTGCATTTTTATTTTTTCAGAACAAGGACAGAAATCAATAAAACCACTTTTGTTTGTAATAATTTCCTCCAGTGTCAGCAAAAAATCATGATGCTACTGGTCTAAGCCAGTATTTGAGAGGAAATGACAAAAAATTATACATTAAGTACATTTTGTCTTATAGATTTATAACAACATCTCTGTATTCATGAATAAAGCACCATTTTTTAGAATTTAAATGTTCAAACTGAGCTCTTGTACTTTCCACACAAACCCAGGGATTCCTGGATGTCCTTAATTACCTCCTTTGTGGCTAGATGCCTGCACTGTGGTAAGGCAGGGCCGATTGATCTGTCTTTTTGCCAGAGCTGTGGTTGCAGAAGGAGGGACCCCATGGGATGTGCAGACAACTGCACAGGCTTCCATGGTGCTCCACAAACTCTCCTGGAGGACAGGGCACGCAGCTGCCGGCAGGCACCGCGCAGATGCACCAGATTTTCCAACCTCAGCAGCAACTCGCGGTTCATTTCCCCACTGCAAACACAAAGTACACACTGAGATCAGCCTCGAGGCTCAGAGATCCTCTTTCTCAGGATAAAATGGACAGGAACACAAGGCACAAATGTTACGTTTCCAAACAGGCTTTTTAACACTGACAGAATTAAACTGTTTAGGAGCTGCTCCAGTTTTTTCATTTCCTTCTGCGCTTCCCCTTTCTCCACTAACCTACTGCAGACACACAGGTCTCCTAAGAGCTTACAGATCTTTCACTTCTACACTGATCTTTGATATAAACTACAAATTCCCCCATTCGAGGTTCTTTGACATCTCCTAGAAACGCCCCCACATTTGCACTCCCCGTGCTATACCGACAGAATTACCCAAGTGCCACTTACCTGTCTAAGCAGCAAAACACACCTACAAAATGCCCTTTGCCTGAGCATTTCAAGACAAAAACACCACAGAAAGACCAGAGCATGGCAGTGACACCAGTGCTGTTATGTGTCCAGAGACATCCTGTGAGGCTGAGCCCTGGCTCAGCAATTAAGCTTCTGTCAGATCATCCCACATCTTGTTTTAACCATCTTAACTTTGGTTGGAGTCATTTTGCCAATTATCCTGTACAACAGTCTCCTCTCTGAGCTTCTCCTTTTGCTCAAAGCTGCCTGTTCTGCACTGGCACAGCCTGCCCAGAGAAGCTGTGGTAGTCCAATCCCTGGAAGTGCCCAAGGCCAGGCTGGACAGGGCTTGGAGCAACCTGGGATAGTGGAAGGTGTCCCTGCCCATGGCAGGGGTTGGAGCAGGATGGTCTTTAAGGTTCTTTCCCATCAGTGATTTTGTGATTCTGTCCTGCTCAGAGATGGACTCTCTGTACTTTCCATGTCGCCCCTCACAGGTGTCCCTGTGTCACTTCCCCAGCAGCTCCAGAGGCAGGGAATGCTCTGGGTCCCTCTCAGAATGCCTGCGGGCCCTTTAAAACCTCCCTTGCAGCCGGACACCTTCAGGAAGTGAGCACACGACAAACTAACCAACCAAACCCAGCTATTTTGGTGGTGTTTCCAGCCCGAAGGAGGACCTTAAAGGGGCTGAATCGCTAAAACCGAGGGATTCGCGGAGCTGCCACAAGCCGCTCCACACACACACACACAAACAACACAAGGTCAAGGAGACACTGGGCCAGCTCACAGCGGCCAAACCCACACCAGGCTCTGACTGCGGAAAACCCTTCCCGGCTCCCAGAAGCGACTCCCGCTGCCGCTGCCCTCCTGCCCATCGTTCTGGCTAATTAATACCTGTCAGCAGCAGCCCGCCCTCCCCGCGGGGGCAGCGCCCTTCTCCGAGCGCCCGAGGCCCGGCCTTGACAGCCCGAGGAATGACGGAGGCAATGAGGGAGGGAAGGAGTGGAGGAAAAGAAGGAAGAAGGGAAGGGAACAGACGCCGCGTCCTCTCCGCGCCTCACGCCGGCTGCGCCGCTCTCTGCGCACGCGCCGCGAGGGGGCGCGAGGGCACCGCGCAGGCGCAACCGCGACCCTCGGGCTGCCCGGGCGGGGGCGGGGCCTCGCCTCAGGGAGGCGGGAAATCCCCTCAGGGGAGGCGGGACATGGAGCCCCTCACGGGACAGATTTTCTGAGTTTATCGCCATTCTAGGGTTTTGAAACTAATTTTTAAAAATATCTATTTATCTATCTATCTATCCACACACTTAAATTCGTTTTACTTCAGCCTGCCAGGAGACAGCAGCTTTTTCTTTGCGAAGCCCTCCTGCCCACCTCCAACCTAAAGCTTGAACGTGGCTGATTTTTAAGACCTCTCTAATTTGCCTTCTCTAAAATAGCGCCACTTAATGGACTAGGGAAAACAAAAATCTAAGAGGAAGCTCGAGAAATGAAAGATCCTTAGTGTTACCTGGTTAATGCTGGTGGTGAATCCCAGAGATAATCCCAAGTGCTGCTGCTGCTGCGGTGATCCCTGTCCGGACTGCAAATCGTGAGTGACGAGTAATGACCAGAATTTCCTTTACATGTATTTGAGCTGCGTATTTCGTGCCCTTTGCCCATAATGTGGGACCTGTGGTAGTTCACACACGTGGTTTTCCACACGCTTACAAGAGCCGTAACTACGTGTTTTGTTGCTCTCAGTATCTTTCCTACAAGTATTTGCTCATTTTTGATGCCGAGTGTTGGGGGGAAAAAAAAAAAAAGTTCTGAATTTCAAAGGCTGGGTATTGACACCTTGAAATGCACAGGGTCCTTGAGTGTTTGTCCATGGGTAAAATGGGAAAAATAATCTCAAAAATAGATCACAGTAAAAAAAAACCCTTTAAAATACTAAAAGTTGTGCAAAGTGCATTAAAAGCAGCCCTGTTCTTGTACAGGGAGACACATTGGGAAGGAAGGGCTGGCACAGGGACACTACCAGGGCAACACACCCAGGGGCTGCCTGGGATTGACCTGAAAAACCTTTTATTGGAAAGATAAATTTAGCGTGAGAAACGGTCATCAGAGTTTACTGCAAATCTGCTTTTTTGAGTTGATCTTCCAATGGATGCTGGCTGGAAATCTTCCTGTGCGCTGCTGTAAGGCTCTGGGAATTAGCGTGGGATCATATTTTATCCACATGTCTCTTAACCACAGAGTCATACTGTTTTAATTTAAAGCTTTATTACAGATTGCCCGTTTTTCTGAAGGGAAAGCTGAAAACAAATAATTATTGATGTCATAGGCCAGGGCAATGGTTCGGGTTATAGAAACTCTTCCCAGCTGTGGGGCCGTTGATGCCTTTGCCCCTCCGTTGCAATTCCTGACTATTATTGGTTGCCTTTAAAAAATGCAAATTATGCAGTTTTCGGTTTTACGGTGTATTATTTTGATTTTCTTTTAAGCGTTTAATTTTTTCTTAACTTTCTTACCTAGCAGCGTTCTCAGCAAAACTGTACATAAGGAGCAAGCCAGAATCTGAAATTATTGCGAGGACACGTACAAAAATGTAACAGGTTAATTTAATCTGAGACAAACACCTGTTTGAAACAACATTTGAACCAAATACAGTTCGCTCTGGATGCGTGTCGGAGCAATGTGTTAATGTCTCTATTTGAGAAGGGAATTGCTTTAAGGAACATGAAACGTATTGAACTGAGCGGGAGGGGAGGCTCAGGTGGGACGGAGACATAAAATATCCACGTCTGGAGCGTGGGGCGTTGTTCCTTAGGGAAAACGAGTGCGAATGGAACCAATTCAGCGGTTCCTGGGCGGCGGGCGCTGCCCGTGGGCGGGCCCGGCGCGGCGGCGGGGGCGGAGCGGGGCGCGATGGCGGCGGAGCTGCGGGAGGCGCTGGAGCGGCGGNATCGGGGCGGGATCAGGCCCTGCGCGTGGGGTTTTAGCAGAAGTAGTAATGTGGAAGTTCTCGCGGGGCCCGGCCGAATGTTTGGGGGTATTTTTGGTGGCATTTACTCTGTCTCTGCCTCCAGACCCACGCCCCTTTCCCCGGTAGCCTGAGGAGTGGCCCACCCACCTCCTTTCCCTGAAATCGCTAGCATCCAAGATGCTTTCCAATCTTTAACTCGCTCCCGGTTACAAGCCACGTCACTCCACGTGTGTGGAGTCGGGAAGGGGAGCGCTCCCAGCGCTGCCTTTAAAACGAGACATTGCTGTACGCACGCGAGAGAAATGATTCTGAAAGTGTCCCGGAGCAGTTCGTCACAATTTATTCGTGTTCTGTTAAAATCCCTTCATAAAAGGGTACAGCTTTTAGGCCGAGTAGAACATTCAGTATTTTCTAAGAATTTAACAAAAGGTACCTACCAGTGCACGACTGGGAGTCTAATGGGATACAGAGTCTGACACAGCACTGGTGCTGTTTTCCAGGTGTTCACTGTAGAAGAAATGATGCCCCATGTCCAACACATGAAAGGAGGTCACAGTAAAAACCTGTTTCTTAAAGACAAAAAGAAGAAAGCGTTCTGGCTGGTGACTGTCCTGCACAACAGGCAGGTCAATTTAAACGAACTTGGCAAAAAACTGGGTGTTGGAAGTGGTAACCTAAGATTTGCTGATGAAAATGCCATGCTGGAAAAGCTCAAAGTGGGCCAGGGCTGTGCCACGCCCCTCGCCCTCTTCTGTGACCAGGGAGATGTGAAGCTGGTGCTGGATGCTGCCTTGCTCGAAGGGGGCCACGAAAAGGTGTATTTTCATCCAATGACAAATTCTGCAACCATGGGATTAAGCCCCGACGACTTCCTGAAGTTTGTGAGATCAACAGGCCACGATCCCATCATCGTACACTTTGATGAAGACATTAAGTAGAGGAAGTTCACTTTTCTATTACTGCTCATAGATTTTGAAGAGCAAAACTGGTGGAAAATCTCAGTACAAATAAAACTTGAAAAAGAAATGGCTTACTCTTTTTTTCATTTGTTTCAATTAGATAAACTTACATCACCTGGTGAGAAAAAAATACTGCCTTTGAGTTATTAGAAGTTTAACAGTGTTCTTAAAAAGACATTTTGCAATCTACCATCAAGTAGCTAGTAAGCAGAAAAGGCATTATTTAAATACTGTTAACAGTATTTAGCAATAAATGGATAAAACTGGAATTTCCCGGGTGTGGGATTGGCCTTGAAGGCTTAAACTTGACATCACCAGGAAAGAAGAAATTCAGAGCTGCAAAACACCTGTCAATATCCCCAGGACAAGGCTGCCCCCACTGTGTCCCTGCACCCATTTGTGCCCTGCTACACACTGCTTTTATTTCTTTTACCTAAAAGAACAACTCACCTACGCTACAGAAAATGCATTTGATTGTCACTTCTCACCCATGGTGTGCTGAAGACAGAAGCAGCAGAAACTCCATCAAGCCCAGTAAACATCCCATGGCAATGAGCACCCCCCAAAACCCAAAGCCAGGGGAGCAGCGAGTGAGGGATGGAATGTGAACATGATGGGGGTAAAGGCTTTTGGATGCAGCCTAAGGAAAATGTCACGTACAAACCTCCAGGGCAAGAGCATCATGGCAGGCTGGGACAAACTGAAACCAGAACTACAGGAGCAGGAATTAACAACAAATTAACAACACGTAAAAGGATTTGTGATCATGGGTGAGTGAGCAATTACTGTTAACTTAGTATGAAAAACATCATCTAGGGCAAGGCAAGTTCCTTCACCCCCAGCCTTAGCACAGTTTCCATTGTTTTGGAAGGATTTGGCACCTGTTCTCAGAGCTCTTAGTGAGAGAACACTTCACCACCCAGCAGTTTAGGTTCTCCACCTCTGATAGACACAGACCAACCCCATCTATCCCAGGAGTCATGTCCAGTGGGAAAGAAGTGACTGAAGCTGTAGGAAGAGGCACTAGGGAGATTTCCAGATATATGTGATTTTACAGACTGAAGGGAACGTCTGGTATTTAGGAACACTGGGTTGATGAACAAGCTCTGGACTGACAAATGCACCACTACATTAGCTCAGTGTTAAGATACATCAGGATGTGTCTTTAAAAGTAAAATTTATCTTGCTCTCTCTCTGCCATTCACTCTCGCTCCCGCTTCAGATTTTTTCTTTGTGGTACCCCAAAATCCCTTATCACTTAAAAAAAAAAGAATATTAGATTTGACTTGCCAAAGTTTTTAAATTTGGTATGTTTTAAATGTGACCAATTGATTGAAGGATGTGCACAATCCTGGAATCTGCACTGCTTGAAGTGTGACTGCTTTCATCCTCAGAAGGCATCCTGAACTCGTCTCAGTAAAAACAACTACCAGGCTTCAAATACTACATTTGGCAAATCTAGAATGATTTCTTTTTGTATTCACTTACGAAATCAGTGCCTTTTTTTTTTTTAATAATAGTATCAAAATAGTGTACAGTTAAAAGCTACCCAGCTCTGCACGAATCACACAGAACAAACTACACATGGTCCAGAAAAATTCTGCTACAGTTTTATCATTTTCCTTCCAGAAGAAATAACTCACTGCACACATCACCACCACACCAATACCCTTCCAGTAACATCAGTTTCCAGAAAAAGTGTGTATAAATATACACACACAAAATAAGAATAAAAATTATTTGGTTTGGCATTTTAATAACATCATTAATAAATGTATACAATGGCAAACATTAAAAAAATCAATATGTAAAGGAAATTACAGTTTTAAATAAGAGCTTTTTAAGTTCTGTTTCACACCTAGGTACATTCCTTTAAGGCAGTTTTATTAATATCAAAGCATTATTTACATATACATCATCAGCTACCCCTAAAAATCACACATGAGCTCCTTTGTTAGGCTGCATCATGTCCTGGACAAAGTTTAGAAATCATAATAATAATAATCATAATCATACGTGTTGGGAATGTTACTAAATCCTCAGAGCCTACCAGAAAAGTAAAGAAAAGGTACACATTGTATGGCATGAGAACCTCCTTTGTAACCTGGAACTGGCAGTGATGGGTTTGGGATTCCTGGGGTACAAAGGGGGTGTTGTGTGCTCTGTGCACACAGTCCCACAGCTGCCATGGCCTTCCCTGGGATTGGGAGCAGCAGGAACTATGAAGCTGCTCCCAAGTTACATTTGCTTTTTTATTTTACTTTATGGACACAGACTGGGAAGGTTAAGAAAGGAAGAAGAGGGGAATCAGCAGAGCACAGAGAGCCACCTGACTGCTCAAATGCCATGGAACTCCTCTGCAAAGCAAAGTGGACAAATTGAGAAGAGCTGAGCTGGCCAGTGGAACCTTGGGAGGGGATCCCTGTGTGATGGGAATGGCACATGGAGGTGTGGTGAGGGCAGTCACACGTGCCAGAGCCACGACAGTGCCAGCAGGAGTGTCCCCTGACACAGCCACCCGCTGGGATCCTGGCAGCACAGGCAGCGTTTGGCACTGCAGTTTCAATCTCTCGGCTCAAGCCGCGCATTCTCCTGTCACAGTAACGGGACAAATGGTTCTGCCCGGGGGGTCTGAGCTGCATCAGTCCTCTGTCACCAAAGAGTGAGGAGAACCCAGGCACAGGCCCTTCTGAAATGAGCTTGAACACACCATCCTTTAGATCTTCCTAATCTTTATGGCCTTTTTGACTTGTCTGCCATACCCGCTATGCCCTTAGTATGGATCTTTTAGCCCATTTTATCACAAAAAATGTTCAGAAGAAACTCATTTTAAAGAAAACAAACAGAAAATTTCCCCTTCTAAAGCTTACTAAGCATGCCTCCTTTTTGCCCTTCTGGACAAGATTTCGTGCCTCTGAATCTGTTGAACTGCCTCCAGCAGTGGGGCTCGCCTTCACTGAGGAAGCTGCAGGTGACATTATGCACCTGCCTGCTGGATGCTCGGAGGTGACACAGGGAATTCCACCCTTTGCATGAGGAACAGGAATGTGCTTACTGGCTTTAATAAAATAGAACAACTCATTTTGGGTCTCAGTTCCTGTCCACTTACTCTGAGCTTGCTGCAAATCTTTCCAGACAAATATATGCAACCACCAAATGTACCCATAACATTTGTTGACTTTAATATAAATCAATAATGAACAAAATGTATCTAGTAAAAGATAACCTTAAAGGGAACTGATTGTAAAATGCATATGATATTATTTACATTTCTTTTTGCCATCAAGAAACCTCCTAAGCCACAATCAGCTCATGTCAAAAGACAAACAGTAAAAAAAAAAAAAAATAAAATTAGTCAATACACAAACATCGTAAGACAGTCTTATCCTGGAAATGGCATTTGTGGAAAACAGCCCCATATTAAAATAAAAGTTATAGAAAAACCATACCCGACAATTTTGTGTCAGAAACATCTGAAAATACATATGTAGGGTAACTTGGGAATGTGAAAAACACAAAGGACAAACAATGTCTCTATAATACCATTATCCCATGACTCCACTTCTGTTAGTTACCAAGCTTTTCCATGGATGTAAACAAATTTTTCTCTTGCAGTATGCAACAAAAATCAGCATAAACTTTCTTAAGAGCAATTTCATGCAGATTATGCTAACCAAATAAGGCAGTGAAGTGCCAGTAGCTGTGAGGTTTTTGTATCTGTATATACAGTCCATTTCAACAAAATTCTACAGCATTTCCTTCAGATTTACAGATGCAAAGAGAAACTGCTAGGTATGGGGGTTTTTGGCTAATTATTAGCAGAAGCTTAAGCAAATCAGTGGCTAATTTCAAAAACAGAAGATGAAAGAAGTTTTGTTTTCTTTTTTTCCCTGGAGTAATTCTTGAGACCTTAAAATCCTTGGTCCTTAGGGAGATGAGAACTGTCCTTTATTCAGTAGATCTTAACAGTGCAATGTGCAATAATTCCTAAGACCATCTACACATTTTCGGCAGTAGACTCCAGTAGAGCTCCTTGATTCAAGGAAGGAAGGAAGGTAGGTAGGTAGGTTTTTATTTCTTGCCTGCTCTAGTCACGAAGAATGTACAAAATTCCCTTAATTTTTATTATTGATTCCTACAGTCGCTGTCTTGTTACTTCAGATATAAAGGCTTCACACTGAGATACTGAAGGACACTTTTCTCTCTGTGTTCAGTCGAAAGGCAGAAAGAGAAAAGAATGTAAGAAAAAGCTTCAGGTGTAGAGGCACAACACACAGAGTTCAGTCACTAACAGCACTAACAGCATGCACCAAAGGGGCTCAGGGAAGTCAAGAGGAGGACAGAACACCAAAAACAAGCTTTATAAAAAGGCAGATTCTGTGGGGTACTGAATAGTCTGAGTTTTGTTCAACAGTTCTTTCAGATTTACCTATCCCTGTCTAAAAACTGACTTCAGTATTATTTCTTAATGGGATTTCTCTGAACTTCCTTCTCCAGGAGATTGAAAAATTAGAGGTCAATGTCATTTTTACAGGCAAAGGGCTGAGCAGGATGAGGTTCCCTGCCTCTGGAAGCAGCTCTGGAGAGCCACCGGCCCCAGCCGAGCGAGTGAGCGTGAGAGAAGCCAGGTAAGCAAGCAGGATTTACATCTGGTTAATGCAACGTGCTCTGGGGCTGAGATGGAATGCTGTTAGTTTGTTGTAAATGAAATTCATCTCATTTACAGGTTGGGCACGAAACTCACCACTTGGCCCACAGCTCAGGTAGTGGGTAATAGAATTAGGAGCTTTGTTGCTCCCTAGACCTGCTTTTTGAATTTCTGCTTTCTGGGATAGCTTCCACATCTGCAGAGAAAAGCATTTCAGGTTATTCATTGTGTTTATCAGGACATGAAAAAAACCCCTCATGCATTAAAACATTCTACTCATTAGGAGAGCAAAAGGATATATAAACACTTTCTGGTTGTTTTTAAGAGGACAGGACAGAGGAGAGGGACAGAAGAAACTCACTGCAAGTGCCTGCTCAGCTACACTCACTGACATTCATCTCAGCATTTAGAACAGGCAGGTGTTACTCCTAAAGTCACAGTCGGATATATGGCACCAACCCTACATTTCTGCACGTATGGAAAGAAAAAGTAATAATGAGGTGCAACCACAGCTGACTGACCCTAGCAGAGAACTTCCTTTGTATTTTGACCAGCTGCACACCAACAAATGTTCACATTCAGTTCCACAAACCACAAAACTCTCTTTGCATGCAACAGCCTGAACATGCAAAATGCAGCATCTGAATTCACCAATCACTGAAAGCAAAGCATCAAGCAAACCCTGAGCCAGGCAAACCTCAACTGTGAGCAAACGGCTGAGCCTGAACAACAAAACCTTTCTGGGCAGCAGCCACGGATTTAGCGTTTATCGGTACCATGCAAAGTCCTAACTTAGCACTGCCCAAGGCAGCAGGGACCAAGGAATGAGCAAGGGCTCCATGTGCTTCACAGCCTGCCATGCACATGGCTGAGGAGCAGCAGGGATTGGGAATGGAAAGAATTCCATGGAACCTTCCACCATTTGAACATAGATAGACATCCATGAACTTCTTGTTAAGGACCAAAAAGTGGAGAAAAAATAAAGATCCTTCCAACCACGACAACCTTTTCTTTCTTCCATATATAACAAATGTTGGTAAGCCATTATTCAGAGCCATTAAACACTGTTGCAGAATGCTTCTGCGGCTGCCCAACTCAGTGGAGCAGAACAAGTTATTCTCCTCAGAACTGAGATGCAATTCATTGCAAATTTATAAACCAACACAGAGTGGCTTGAGCTGGACAAGGTCGATCTCCAACTCCAGCAGACTGGAGACACTTGTGCTCCAGGACACTCATGCTCAGTTATTCCAAAGCCCCTGGGGTTTAAGAGAGGCTGGGGACAATACTGGAAGTTTTTGTAGGTGTGACTGTCTAAGGACCTAAGCAAGTCAAGGAGGTAACAGCACACCCGAGAGCTGCTCCGACTTCTGCAACCAGAGTTGATCTAGAGCAGCTACACACCTTGTTCTGACCAGTGCCTCTGCAGAAAGGTAAGAAAAGCCAGACCCTGGCAGCACAGGTGGGTTTGTACAAGTGCTCTCAGAGCTAGGATTGTAATTCCTTAAATCACTTGAAGAATGCACTGTGTGCACTTTGCTTGGGATGACGGCGCTCTTCACCTCCCACCTAATCCCAACGCAGCTACAGATGAACTGAAGTCCAATGGCATGACCCAAGACCAGAACACTGATCTCGCTCTGTGAGAATAAAAGTGTGTGAAATTCAGATTGTATAGATCAGATTTGTCATTCTTCTGCTGAGTCAGTTCCAGAGGGAACACAGCAATAACCGGCTGCTTGCTGTGCCCAGCACTGGGAGAAGTGAGAGATTTATCAGCTCAATACCAACGAGTGGTGCAGACCTGGGGAGAGCCTGTGTCACATCCTGAAACAGTCATTTTACTCTCCCCACAGACATTCAATATCCTCTCCTTGTTCCTGACATGCAGGACTTCCTATCACAAATAAAACCAGAGCCCTTCCAAATTACCACACGGGATAGCTGCTGCTCGTTCTTGGGGAACTGTGAATTCACTGCCCCTTCCTAATCAAGCACTAAGGAAGTAAAAGTTCAGCCCACACAGTAGTTCTGTGACTGCCACAAAACTGCTGACAGAATAAATTCAACTGTGAAAATCAGAATGTGACGTTTGTTGCTTTCAATATTTATTTTCAATTTTAAATATTTTCCCTCTAGCTATACTGTCATTCAAATTTTTTGTAACATATTTTAACTCCCACAACCGGCATAACCAATGCCCTCTTGCAAAGAAATGCTCACGTCTAAAGCCTTATGTAATTATAGCTTAAATCTGATACAATTTTAAACTCTGTTTGAATTTACTTGCGAAGTTTCAAGCACTTGCAGAAACAGTGGCACATTAAATAATTACTATTCAACATTTGTCTTTAGCAGCTCATCTGGAATTTAAGGATTTATTTGCTGAAATATTCATAACCTCCCATAACCTTGCAAGCAACTTTGTTCTTTTTCTTCTATTTAACTGTGTTAACTTGACATTTTTTTCTATTACTTTGTCCCACCATTTGTTTTCTATTTTATCAGTGTTACTTCTGTTGAGAAGAAAATATTAATTTCCACCATACTCAAGACAGGTTTTTATTGCTATACATCACAAGGAGCCTGTTACTTGACCCCCAATAAAATCAAACACTTCACCACAGTTGTACCCATGATGTGGAAAGACAAAGCAGACCAAAGGGAAAAGGTGGAAAAGGTAATTTTTTTATGACAAGTGCTGTGTATCATGTGACTGTTTATCACCTCTTTGTAAGAAGGATCATTTCTGTTTAGGATTATGAATGGTGTGTATGTTTATTGCTCAGTGTGGACAGTAATTAATATTTACTGTGCAAACCAGAGGCACTGAATTATCGGCTTAATGGGCACTTGTTCCTTGTGCATTTATGCCACCACACGGCATAAATGAAAAGGGTAAGAAGACACTGAGATATCTCCAAATGCTTCTTTCCATTAATACCTCACATTTGAAAGAAGGGGGAAAAAAGGGTTTTTTCCCTGCAAGCAGATACTCTGTGTGTTGCTGATAGCTCTGAGAGCTCAAGCACCAGTGCCAGTGTTGTCCTTGTCCCAGGAATGCTGTTCCCTGCGCCATTCCAGGCATGCGCTTGGTTTAACATGCAGCAGTAACCAACAGGAAAACACCAAAATATTTGCAATGCGTGACAAATAAAAATATAGCTTGTATTATAAAGGCATGCAAAATATACACAGTGCAATTAATGTTTCATGCAGACTTTGGTGGGGTTACAATTCCACATTCAAACGTGCCACAGTCCACAGCCGCCATCCGCAGGGAACAACCACCCACGGATCGAGCAGGAACAATTCCTTCATTGCAGGCAAGTTTTCTCTGTCATCCAGTGGACATGGAACACCTCTATGGCATGTGAGGCTTATACAGATTTAATAACACGACTTTCTTTCATACACAGCCATACTCATACCACAGGGTCTGGTTATCTTCCGAGACCAGCAGTGGGGACTGGGCCTCGCCAGCGCCGGGGCCGGAGGCAGGGACAGGGTCCCTGGTCAGAGCTGCCTGCGGGTCACCCTGAGCCTTCTGAGCAGCACAAGGCTGTTCTTGGCTCCATGGCACTGACCTAGATGCCGACATGTTTGCCTGATCAGCTGCTTTGGAGGTGGATCTTGGGGGCAATCCACTGATATTGCTGACTAACTCAGTGTTGAGGGATAAAAACGGCTGGGGCGCAGTGAAGGACCCTGCGCTGCCATACCCAGATCTGCTGGCTTTATCCCAGAACACAGCCGCGCTCGGCAGAGTCCTCTCACGACAACCTGGCCTTTCCATCCTGGAAGGCTTGGGAAACTCGGAGTTCCCTCCTACATTACGTGCCGTGAGCGAGGGAGCTGCCTCGCCCTGCGGGCCGCGCTCCCCCCCGCCAGGCACACAGTGAACACAAGGAGAGGACACCCGGAGTGCCGAGTACTCACTGGAGGTGGGCGGAGCACTCCTGTCAGCCGGGGCCGGGGCTGCATCCACGGACACGGGCGGCCTACTGTCCTTAGACAAAAAATCGTGGATGCTTGTCCTTCGGGTGGTTCCTTCTGCTGTGGAAATCACGCTGCTGGCACGAGGTAAGGTGGCATAGGGGTTGCAGTCCCTGGATTGTCGCTGGGTCACAGTTGCTTGGATCTTTTCTTTCACGGACCTGGCCTTCCCCTGGGCGCTGGGGGTGAATTTGATTGGAGAGCTACTGAAGTAGAGATCTTCAGTCTTCCGCAGGCTGGGCCTTACCAGCTGCTCTGGTTTAAGGGATCGTCCATCTGAGAAGTCACCTGTGTTTCTGACACTCAGGGATCTCACGATCCCACAGCCAGCCACCGGCTGCTTTCGGAGCTTCTCCCTCCCTGCCAGCTCCGCAGACTCAGACAAGCTTCTCATCACTTCATCTAAAAGGTTCTCTTCACTTGCAGATTTCATCTGTAAAAACAGAAAATGTAAGTTTATAAATTGCAATTTTTACCTTTTCTTAAGCAATTTTTGTAGACATAGATGAAGAACAATTCTACAAAGATTTGTTGGGTTTTCTTTTATTTCTCAGCTCTATAAGCAATATTAAACATTTATGATATACATACTTCGGAGTTTTCTGTACAGTTTACAAAAAAAGAGTTTAAGTGAATAATATTCAGACTCAGTGAAGAAAGACTGCAGTAGTTTTCAAAATGGTACCAGAGACAACTGGGGAAGAATTAAGCTGAATGCATTAAGGAAATGCTCTGCCAGAAGACTGGGAAGAAGCCCCTTGAATACCCTTCCACCCAGCATGGGGCTGGGAGGCTATGAAAGGCATTCTGGCATTTGTGACCAGCAGCAGACCTGGCTTGATGACTTAAGCGAGGTTTTTAAATTTTATTGCCAGAAGAGAATTGTCTAGTGCTCAAAACCCCCAAAATCCTTGTCAGGGAGACCATGGGCAAGAATCATTTTTAAGTATCTAAGCAAAAAATGCAGAATCTTCTCCAGATGTTGCTACTGCCCCAGACAAGTCTGGTTCCTCACTCCTGAGAGGCCCCAGTCACAGCGAGTGGCTGGCTTTACCCTACAGCACTTTTGGGGTTTGGGCAGATCTACTCAACAGCTAGGGATGCAGAACCTGGAATACCAGCAGAGATGAGGTGATCTGGGGCTTCTAACAAACTGCCACTGATTTACAGAAACCTTCTCTTCATCTTACTCCTCTCAGATTTCATTAAGCTCCAAGGTCACTTTTAGGTTTCCAGTACTGATAAGAAGATGAAAGTGAACCAGACAAGAGTCTCCTCAGAGAATGAAGTCAAACATCTTCCTTCCTGCTGATGGAGGACAGATGTGACAACAGCTGCTGCTGCACTGTAAGGAGGAGAGCCCACTCCAAGCCCTGGCATCCCACATAGCAGACACTGAACAGCTTTGTCAGTACAGGGCAACTTTCCCACCCAACCCAGGGACAGGGACCAGAGAGGATCAAGCCACAAAATTCCACCAATTTCCTGTTGGTGGAACCAGACAGCGCATCAGGAGACAGTGCCTGTGACCTCTGAGTGCAGGTGGGACCGACAGCTCCAATTCATCTTTAAGGAATTCCACTCACTGATCCCTGCATTAATCCTGAGCCCACCGTTGGGACACTAGGCTGCTAAACACTCTTTAGACTGACCTCACTGGAGTTACTCTTGTTGCTTTCTTCCAGGAACTGCTGCAGGGTGACAACTTCACTTCCAGGGGAGCCCGTTTTGGTGTGCTTCCCACGGCTCTCGGGCGTGTCGGGCACCCTGTGCTGGAGCACGGGGCTGGACCTGGTGTGCCCCTTCAGGTACTGGATGGGGCTGCTGCTGCTGCTGGACCAGGCCTCGTGCTCATGGAGCAGGCTGAACTCCCCACTGCTGTGGCTCTGGGGCCTGCTCTGGCTGTTGGCTGCACCTGCTTTGGGGGAAGGCATGAAGTACTTCCATTAGCAATACACCGAAAAAGCTGTCAGCCTGTATAACCCCACTCAAATCTGGTTCAGTTAACATTCATTCTATTTAACAGGCTAAAAAAAAAAAAGAGTCCAGTTATCATTTTTTCCTCCATAAAACTGCATTCCCCTGACTTACCTTTTGCAGCTCCTCAGACATGGCATGATTTTTTTTTTTAAATAAAAACTACCTTTTACTTATAATGTGGGCCTCCACCTGCATAATATTATATTCCAAGAGGCTAAAGAGACACCTCCACTCTCGTTCAGCATCACTGAGAGGCACAGGATAATTAAATGTTAAAGGAAATGCAAAGGATTGAGTGGAAAGAAAATATTTTCTCTGACAAGAACTACTCAGGAATGCTGCTTCTCCAACAATTCCTGCTGCCACTCCTAGTTTGTTTACAACTGGGACCTGCAGGGAGCACATGGTATTAGATCCAAAATAAATTCCACACCACCAGTTCATTTTATCTGTAAGTAGTCAGTAACTCTGAATTTTTAAGCTCTGAATTTCTAAAAAAATACTGAAGGATAATCAAGTATTTCCAACTTCATGTTACTCCTAAGAAATGAAATTAGGTCTGAACAAAGACAAGTTGTTTACAATGGAAATGCCTCATCCTGTAGAGACAGTGGGGCAAGGAGGACCTTAAGGAATCTTTTACAGAAGGGAGTAATCAAACAGATCTAAAATAAACTATTAGAAATATTCAGCTAGCATTCATTCCTAAACTTCCAAACAAACAGACACCATTTAACAGATGCAAGGCATGAAAATTAAATGAAGTCTTGAGCTGGCAGTGCTCTAGTCTAGTGTGTACAGCAGTCTGCAGCTAAAAAAGCCACGGAACACAAAAATGTTATCAGGGTTCTTAATACATAAAATTTACAGAATGCTGATAAACCCAGGGATTATTAACCTATTAAAACCAAAATATAAAGGTTTCTAGCATGAATCACATGTGCCATTTTGGGCAGTTGTACAGCACACAGCTCACAGCAGCAGCGCAGTGCAGGAGGATGCTTGGAGGAAAAAAAAGGAGCAACTCCTCACCTTAAAAAGCTTTTCAAGTAATTTGGGGGGGAATTCTTATTTTGTAACAAGGTTATCTGGGTTAGGTTTGGTTTAAAATAGTTGATAACTTAAAAACTAACACCACCTTCTCAATATTTATTAAAATATCAAATCCGTGTGCTCCTAAACTGGGGAATGAAGGCTGTGAAATGCTCGAGGAAGCACATGCTGTGCTGTGCAGTGGGAAGGTTTTAGTTCTGGGGGTTTTTGAACCTCTACAGATGATCTTACAGAGCAAAGAATGGAAATGAAGCATGGATGTGAATTCACCCCCAGCATACCTTTGACTTCATGGAGTGAAGCATTGTTATTGCTATTGCTAGTGGATGTCCTGCCACTATCAAGGCTGGCTGGTCTGGAAGCTGAATGGAAAATTAGGAGACACCGTGATGAACAACATTTTAGCAGAGGACACGGCACCTTCACATTCTGCTCACAGAATGTTCAGAGGATCATGCACGACCTCCCAGGCTGAACATGCCCATGGGAACAAAGTGGTTTCTTACAGATCAGAAAGCGAAGGAATTTCCAGGCGGTCCAAGAGGACACTTTGGAAAAGGGCACTACAGGAATGGCAAGGTACAGAGGAGAGGAAAAGAGAAAGAGTGTAGTTTAGAATTGAAACTGAGTGGTCAGTGGGAAAGCAGGGCTCAGACAGGGACATGCAGGTCACTTACAACAGATCTGACAGGGAACCCTGCACAGGGCTGGAATGCCACGGACAGGAGGAGCAAGAGCATCTGCACAGATAAAGTCCTGTACTCCTAAGCCAATACAAGGGAAATGCACTGTTAGTAGCCTCAAACATGTCTGCTGCTCGTACTCGCTAAACTAAATGTTTATAGTACAGTTAAAACTTCACTTCTATTAATAGCCTATTTTTCACTTCAAAGCTTTGCTTGAAGGAACACGTAATGATTTTATAAACTACAGCACATGGCAAATTTGGGGTTCACTGAACAATAAACACTGAAAAGTCAGGCCAGATTTGGACTCAATATTTTAGGACTGAAACGCTAACTTCCTTTATTTACTGCTAACTCCCAATGGAAGTTGAAACATTTTCCCAGTAAAAGGGAAAATGTTTTGATCCTGTTCAGATGCACTTCACAAATACTTTCTACCAGAGATACAGAACATCTGTCTGATGTAGTAGTTAAAGAGAGAAAGGAGAGTCTGAAGAAATGATACAATACATTTGAGGGATATGAAAATCAGAGAGAGCATGCTCATTGCAATGATGCCATTCACTGTACTCTCACAAATCCATTAACATTCACATCATATATCCTTAAGTCATTTAATTAAAGCTCACATCTTACCATGAACTCTTGATCCTGTACTAGAATCATCACTAATACCTTGTGGACTTACATCTTCAAAGGATGTAGTATCTACACACAGAGACATAAAGGAAGATGTAAAATAAAATAAAATGGAAATATTATTAAAATACTTATCATTGGTAAAATGGAAAAAATTAAAATATTTTTCAAAGCAATCCATTTTTACTTAGGAAACATTCTGTAGGAAAAACCTTGAAACATTTTATAACTGCAGTTATTAAACCAGTTCATTATCTTAGCAGTGCAACTCAGTTATTAAGACTGAAAAACTTAAAACATAAGTAAAACCAATATTTACATAGTCACATCACAGTGCAAAAAGCTTCTACCTATACCTTTATTATTTAGCAACTGCTTGGATCTGAAGCCTGTGGAGGAGTTGACAGTGGCAAAGTTGATAGCTGTAGTAGAGAAGGCCATAGCTCCCAATTCCTTCCTCCTTTTACCCGTGGATATATCATCAGGACCCTCCAGATGCTCAGAACTACCTGTCCATTGTCCTCCTGCCAGGACCATGGACTGCACCAGGTCATTCATGGCTGGGATGCAAATGAAAGCAAATGATCAGCGTGGGCAATGTACCTGCTCCGGTTCTCAATCTGCATTGCAAAGGTCCGACAGTTTTCTAAGCATCAAAGCGCCCGCAGCAGCAGCAGCAGCAGCAGCCGGCAGGAGCAAACCACACCCCGGGTACCGCATGCAACCGGCTCGGCGGGAGGCAGGGAGGGAGGGACGGAGGGAGGGAGGGGGCTCGGGCTCCTGCAGCCCAGGGAGGTGCTCAAAACAGGTTTGTCAGGGGGTCGCCATGCGCCAGGTGCTGTTAGAGGCTCTGACAGCTGCTTGCCATGAGAAAATGGGATGAGCGGGGACAAAACGGGCACGGGTGCTCATACAACGGAGTGCCAGCGCTGACACGGGATCCTTGTACAGTGCAGGTTACTGCAGGCACACTGGGGTTACAGAGCAACAGAGAGAGGATCTGAAAAATACCACATCTGATGATATTCACCTTTACTTCCCCAAACTCGAGAAAATTGTCCACCCCTCATTAGAAAATAAAAGGGAACAAAAGAAATCAATGCAACGTTTTGGCAACAAGAACTGATGAACACTCGCAGAGTGACAGACCACCAGAGAGCCTTGCACAATCTCCTACACTTGCTTTAAACAACAACAAAAAAAATTACAGTGACTTCTTAACAAAAGGCTTATGAAACGTGTCACTTAGAGCTATTTCCGTTAACACAGTGCACTGTAAATTTATATACACATGGGGCCATGTGTATATAGACATCTATGTATACAAATATATGCAGTCACACTGCACTGAATAGATTATATGCATGTGCACGGGAACGTGTGGCTACGTGTGTGTGCACAGCTGCACAGATATAAAGTATTCAGTGCCAAAGTTTAAAAAGAAAAAAGAAAAAAAAAAAAGGGGGGGGAGGGGGAAAAAGTAAAAAGAAAAAGCTCCAGCTCCTTGTACCGTAGCAGGACTTGCACATGGCAAAAGAGGAGGAAAAATAGAGCGCAGTCCAGGGAGAGGTTAGTGAAAAATTAGTAACGGAAGCCAGTGTAGCCATTGAGAAGAAGCTGAACTGTCATAAAGTCTTACACATGGAGCGACGGTAGAAGGCCTTCATTTTGTCTTTTTCCTTCGGTCTGTTCCTCAAAAAGGGCAGTCTTTTCAGTGCACCCACTTTTATGTCATAGCATGAGGAAAAACGGAAACAGGGAAATGAAAGAAAAAAAGGGAGAAGAACAGATGGAAGTTAAATGTTGAAACTAAGGACAGAAATGAATGTCTGAGTTTAAGCTAGGTATGCTATGCTAAAAGCTGTCATTCTCCTGCTTCTGGGTGATCGTGAAATATGAAAGCTACACTGAAACAGGAAAACTGCACTAGGAAAACTTCCACGGATAACTCAGAAGTGCACTGAAAATTACAGTACACAGGGTAATAGCTCGAAGCTCTTGAAAAAATAAATGCAACTTCTTTGCAAGTGATTACAGGAATGGACCACTATGTAATTTTTACTGTGAAAAATAACTTTTTGAATATTAAGAAAAATGTGAAGCAAAAAAAGCTGAAAATGAAAGCAACTCTAAGTATATTTTCTATGTTAAAATAATGTTCACATCACTATTTTTGGGGGTTAATAACTTCTATAATGCTTTGTCTGCACATCTAAGAGGACACAGTCTATTATCAGTCTTCAGTTCTTCCATTTTGTGCTCAGTAATAACTTTGGTCATTTACTGTCTCATAGAAAACCTGCATAGGCCTTTTGATCAATGTAGTGTGTGGGCAGTATTTTGGTAAAAATCAATCTAAACTCAAATCAATCTGCTTCAAATGTCCAAATTTTTTAGCTGGAAAAATACCAAAGGAAAAAAAAAAAGGCAAAAGAAAATTCAAATGTGAGTGTTGCTGTAATGTTTTGGAGGGCCCAAGGAAAACTGAGTTAAATTCTACCAGGAGAATTACAGAGTTAAAATTACAAACAGTATTAAAAGAGGGAGGAGGGGGAAGTCACGAGTTAATCTTGTCCTTGGAGTCAGGAACTCTGCATTAGGAACTGCTGACCTGCCTTGGGTGAGTCTGGGGGCTGATGCCAGGCACAGGAGCCACCACGTGAAGATCCAAAAGGGGACACAGGATGGAAATCCCCAGAGTGGTGATTTCTGCAGAGACAGCAGCAGCTCTGCTTTATGCAGAGGTCTGTCAGACCATGCTGTGCCTGGTTTGTCTCTGCAGCCCCTTTTGGGAGGTGTGCCCTGCTCCCCCAGCCTGGCACACAGCAGTTCTGTTTACAGAGCAGTGCATATATATCATATATACCATTTACAAGTGCACATGAGCTACCCTGCCAGTGAAATATTCCAAATTCCTCCCTCTCCATCAGCTCTTCCTGGGGCTGCACCCACAGGAACAGGTTCACAAACCAATCTAACCAAAGAGGCCATTCTGTTCTATTTTTACTTTCTGTCAGCAAGGCAACACAGAAAAAAAATTCTTCTGGTAACTTCTACAATTCTCTACAGACAAAATAACTCATCCCTCTGTAATCCTATTTATGGCAGATAACTGATCCCTCTTAACCAAAAACACCTTAAAAAGTAACCAGAGGGTGCTCAAGAACCATTTGAATCATCTGTCCTTCCTGTCCATTAGCACAGATCACCTCCAAAAGGGCTGATGGATGGCTCTCAGCAACTGTGCCCACCAGGAAACTCCCCTGCAACCACTGATGTCCTGGAAATCCTGCATCAAAAAGGCAAAAGGCTTGGGGGGGATAACTGTGTCAGTAAAGTCTGCACAGAATTCACCTCAAGAAATGTCCTGGAATAGTAATAACAGTAATTAATACTGGGATGGCAGAGCTACAGCAGCCATGAACTATTCTTTCTCTGTTCAGTATTCCATGAACACGTTCTTGCTTTCTGAGCTGAGAATGAATGATGACTATTGCAGAATTCCTCAAGTGAGCAGGAAATGTTCAGTTTTTTAACTCTCCTGCTTGCCTGAAATCCTCTGAGGAATTCTCTATTAAAATCCTGACATCATTTTGTTCACACATAAAAGAAAATATGAGGCAGAAATCTTTACAATGCCTCGGTATTGGAAAATGGAGCCCAGCACCCTTCTTTTATTCCCTCTGTGACACGGGGTGCCTGCTACTGGTGTTCCAAGTAGAGGTGACCATATACTAACAGCCCTAATTCCTTGGGAAGTTGTTAATCCCCTGAAATGGCTGAAGTGGAATTCAGCAAAGAATATCTGTATTTTTCCACAGAAAACAAAAATCCCCTCTGCCTGCCTTGGGTTTTCTCTGGAAAAGCTCTGCACCCAGCAGGTGTCAGATCCATGGCACTCACCTGATCATTAGGGGTGATCAGGAATGATCTGTGGGCAGGAGCGAGGAAGAAGGAGGCAGTACTGCCAGCAGGTATGAAAAGCCAAGGTGAAACCCTGCAGTCAGGAACACACACTTCCTGTAGGATTGGCCTCTGCTGGGGCAGCCAACAGCCCTCCAGGCACCCCCTCCTTCCCAGAGGGATCAGACACGGGCTGTGACCACGCTGTGAGACCTCAGGTGGTGTTCTCTGAGAACAGGGTAACCTGATTTTTGTGCCAAGATTACCTTTCCCAGGGAGATAACAGCTCTCTTGGAAAGACTTGCATGAGAAAGTGGCCTGTGTTGGGAAAACACAATCTCCACCACCACCCACAAAAGAGGAACAACTACAGATGTCACACAAAGCAAATACTTTTGGAACCAGTATCTCTGACAGGGAGTGGGGGGTGTGAGCCCTGTATATCCTGGAGATCTCTGTGTCAGAACACGGCTGGTTTGTGCCAGGGAAGGTGAGCTGCCCTCTCCTGCCTCCCCAAGGACACACAGGACATGTCACCTCGGCAGTTGCCACTGGAAGCAGCTCCTTTCCCAGATGCCGGCGATCGGGGTGGCACAGAACTCCTCCGGAGCCAGAGCTGCCTTCAGCCAGCACGGGGAGCTCCAACACCTGAGCGCTGGCACACACAGGGGGCACTGCCACCTTTGCTCCCTCCTGTAGCTCCTTCAGTGCAAGCTGCTACTGCCAAACTGCTTCCCACGGAAAAGAAAGGACCCCAGATCCCAGGATTTAGGATTTATGGTCACTCTAGGAGCAGAAGAAACAGACTGCAAAATGTGCACCATCACCAGCACTCGTCATACTGAGATACTCTCTCTGCTTTGGGAGGCACAAAGTGTCTCAGATCTCTGTCTCAGAGACTGTCAGAGCTGAGTTGGCACAAAATGCATCCGAATTCTCTCCAAAACTGTGGTTTCCATGGCGACATGTGTACTGAAGGAAGGTTAGGATCCGGAATTAGATCAGCCCTTCCAGTTTGTGGATAAATACACTGGGATTAAGGGGAACATGAACAAGGTCCATGGAGTAGAAAATTAATGAGGTCTGAAGAGCTTCAAACCTCTTTTGAGGCTCAGCCACCGTAACTGCAGCCGTGGCTCCCCAGGAGGGTAACTGCACACTACAAGGTCCCAATGATCATGCAAAGAAAACTGTCACAGAAAAGCCCTTCCAGAACATGACATTGCTGACACAGATGCAGATGGGCTGAACCACAGCGTGCATACTCTCAGCTCCCACTGACACACATCCAGGACAGCTTCAGTCACTCCCCAGTTCCACACCACTCACGGTTTGGATGTAAAAGCAACAGCTGCTTTTTAAAAAAAGTTTAAAAGTACCTGTTTGGAGCTTACACTGAGAAAGGCTGAGCTCCCCAAAGGGAAAAGTTAGTAACGAAAGTGCTAAAAGGTACCCTGGAACTCTTTTCTTCAGTTGTTAAAAAAACACAGATCTGATTTTAACTTTCCCTGAAATAGCATCTTTGGGTGTTTTTAACTTTGACTAAGCCCAGAAGAAAAAAAACCCACATCATAATGGCTGTAATAATTCACAGCTGGCACAAACCCCAGACCTGCTGTCTTTTAAAACCCCATCCATTAAATTTAAAAGTAGTAGTGCAAAGATTGGAAGTGACTGTTAATGCACATGGATTCTGATGCTTTTACATGCACAGCCAAAATGCTTTTGGTGCACAGTTATTAAATAGAACCACTACATCCTGATAACTTGGCTGAAATAATCTCTCAAGTTGGGAGAAACTGGGCAGTTAATGATTCATGCCAAGAGTGGAGAACAAAAAACACAGGTAACAAATACTAATAAACAGAATCTGGCCTTATATATCACAGGAACCCTAATGGGATGGCTCTCAGATCTTCCAAGGTCAGCAAATTGTGCCTGGAATATTCCATCTCATCACACTTCTGTAAACCCTCATTCTCCCTCTCAGCTACTTCCTCCAGTTTCAGGATCAGCAGCAATTTCCATCTTTTTAACAGGTTGTGTCTCTACATTTACACTTCTTGTTGCATATCCAAATTTCATCGTTGGTTTTGTGAGATGCTCGGGGAACACCTCCAGACAGAAGGTGTTTTTAGCAACTCAAGGATGTTAGCACAGCCACAGCTTGGAAAACACTCCCAAGACAAGGGGAAAGAGTCATGCTGGGACAAGAGGGAGAAACAAAAACGGCCCTAGTGGTGACATCTGACATTCTATCCCAAATCCTGCTCATCTGACCCAGTACCAGCGCCTGCTTCATCTTACCCAGGCACTGTGAGTGTATTTTAACATTTACATTGTGGGATACAGCAATGCTCAAAACTAGTTCTGCCCAAACACTTCAAGGAGCTTGCAAGAAGCTCTGTCCTTAATAAATTAATTCAGGCTTCATTCCTACAGACTTCAAAATGATCTTTACAAATCCTCCGGAACACGCAGTCTTTTCCAGCATTTAGCCAAGGTTTATTCAGGGAATGAAGCTGTTTGCAGTACTCACTACTACTCTTTTTGGTGCCCAGGGTCTGCCCGTCCTCCAGGGAGTTGGAGCCCACGGAGGAGCTGTCCTGGCTGTCCTGGTGGGGCAGCTGCAGGAATCCCTCGCTGGACTCGGAGCGCGTGGGTGTCAGCGTCACCGACTTGAGGCGCTCGCGGTTCCCGTCCTTCTTGGACTTGATCAGCTTCCTCATCTTCAGGGTGATCCAGTTGCCCCTTCTGTCACCAACAACACAGCACATTCACTGCATTTGTAACATTTGTAACTGCATTTACATTTATTCACTGCATTTATAACTCTGCTAGGCCTGCAGAGTCTCCTAATTTTTATGCAAGACACAGACGTGGTTCTGATCCCATGAAATGTAAAGGAATCTCCATGTTCAGTGGGAACAGAACAGAACAGCTCTGCCATGCTTTAGAGCTGTGTTTAATTTTTAAATGTTTTATTTTTACATCGTGCTCATCAGTACCTTCGTGGTGGAGATGGCTCATAAAATTTATACTGATCCATTATCTTCTCCTCCAGTTTCTCCTTCTGGCGCCTCAATTCATTTAGTTTGTCACTGCAAACAGAAATTAATGATAATTTATGCCTCAAAAACGTACACAGGATGCGTGGGCAGCGCGCTCCTCTGGGAACTTGTTATCTGAAGATTGTCACCTTTAGTGAGGAATTCTTACACAGCACTTGTTTCTTATTGAAAAAGCAAGAGATACAGCAAACAATCAATCAGCCTTAGGCTTAACTTCATGATGTAAAACTGAAAAGAATTCCATTTGCCTTTATTATATATTTCTCCTTTTTAAATAAAGTGCTCTATCATTGAGACAAGCACATTTTCTCTTCTCTCAAGTCCACTAAAGAAACTCAGATTGCAAATCTACGAATTAATCTTCAATTGATGTACATTCATGTATGAGTCTACAAATACAGTGATTACAAATCTAAACTTTGCCAGTAGTAGAATGAGGAATAAATATTGGTTTTTATTCCTTATTTCCATCATCAGTAATGAACACAGTTGTACTGATCCCTTAGAACTACAAATGTAATGTCGATATTTTGAGTTATCTGCTTTACATCTGTTACTGGAATCCGTATTTTAAAAAGAAACATTTCAGAAGCAGCACATGTGTTAAATTCTACATATAACAGCTTTTTTTAAAAAAATAAAGGTATTAATTGCCCTAATCGCAGTGATTTCATTGTTTTCACAACTCACATGTACTGCCTTTGCTCCACATGGAAGAGATCCTTGCTTTCCATGTTCTGCTCCAGTAATGTTCTGTTCTGCAGCATTAAAGTTTGGATTTGATCCAGCAGGTGTCTGTTCTCCTCCTCCAGGTTTCCTTTAAGTTGGCTGAGCAGCTGTTAAAACAGATTAAATTGCCCATGCATTTATATGTGAGTGTATTTTACACACAGATAATGAGATTATCAAGAAAATTTAGGTCTACAGAGGGATTCTGAGAGTCAAATCAAACCCAAAATTAAATCATGAAACAATTGATAAAAGCCTCTTTGATGCTTTAAATAATTTAAACCAGTTTCCCTAATATGAGCCTGCAATTCTGTATTGCCTGCAGAGCAGGCAAATTAATTAGCCTTTGGATCCACTTCATTATCTATAAACTGACTGATTCTCCAGCTCCTCATAGGATTTTATAAATCCTATATAATATATATAATATATCCTATAAATACAGTGATATAAATATTCCAATGATCCAGCCATGACAAACAGCAGAATCCCCACATACCTCACATTGATTATTAAGTTTTGTTGATGTAATGTCCAATTGCTGGTACTGTTCTTTGAGTTTGGAAAACTCGGCTTCCAACCGTGTTTGCTCCAGTTTGGAATTGTTCAATAAAGTTTTCAGATTCTTGTGGTCAGTCTGGAGCACTTCATTCTCCCTCAGGAGCTGACTGTACGTGTGAGAGAGCCTGGGATGCAAAGATACCATCAGAGAGAGCTGGGAATGAGTTTGTTACCCACACTCCCTCTGAAACACGACATTTCCAACTACTCCATACAATATAGACACTAACTTATTACTGTCACATACTGTAAGTGATCCCAGCCTCATTTTCCTTTGAGAAGGACATTGGCTTTTGAGCCAAGCACTGTTCTCCATATATGTAAATATAAAGCAGCATCTCTACATCACAGCTAGTTTTAAGATTTCACTTTTCAGAATAAAACAATCTTACAGAACAGCCAGGATTTCTTGCCAACACAAAATAGGAATGGCCCAAACTCTGGCCCTCATGAAGGTTACACATACCCATTCCTGGGCTCCCTTTGTCCCTCCTGGGCCCTGCCAGGTCCCTTTGTTCCACATGTCCCCTCAGGATATAATGATTATTTTGTGGGATCACGAATATTCGGAATATCAGCACTGGGTGTTAAGAAATGTGAAGGAACACAACACCTGGTCAGGCTGCACTGGCAGGTGCTCAGGTGCCAGAGTTCTCTTTACCTTTCATTCTCATCCCGAAGTTTTTTATACTCTGCTGCCACAGTTTCATGCTTCTCACTTTGCTGCAGCATTTTGTCCTGCTCTGTCTTGAGAACCTTCTCCAGTTCTTCCAGCTGCACTTTCTGTTTCAGCAGCTGATTGTACCTGCAGACAAAGACAGTACTGACACTTCTTTTGGAGGAATGACAAAAAGAAAAAGGAAGTTTGATGAAACGGCCTCTGTTAAAAGTTTTAAATCTTAGCAATTAAGTGATGCTGATTTTATGCATTCTGTGATGTTATTAGAGGGCAGTTTTTCCTGAGCATTTACCTATCCTCCAGGTCCTTGTGCTCCACCTCCAGGTTTTTGTGGGCAGCCTTGAGGCTGCCGTGCTTGGCGATGAGGGACTCGTACTCGGCCGCCTGGCGCTCGTGCAGCTGCTCCAGGCGCTCGTGGTCCTTGAGCAGGGCCTCGTAGAGCCCCTTGAGGTCCTCGCGCTCCTTGAGCACGCCCTCGTTCTCGTTCTCCAGGGCCGACTGCTGGATCAGCAGCTGCGCGTTCTGGTTCATCAGCGAGGTGCTCTGCGAGTTCAGCGTGGAGTTCTCGACCTGCAGCCAGGAACATGGCACACGCCGCGTCACAGGAGCTCCCACTTACACCTAACTCGGGGTGAACCCTTCCCGACCTTCTGGTTGTTCCATTGACAACCTTTTCTTGCATCCCAGGGGACAGCTCCAATTCAAAACGTTCCATGAGCACTTTTTAGCAGAAAGCATTGAAGCGTGTGATTAAATTGACAGGGATGGATCAAACTGTTATATACCTTTCAACATCTGGTAAAGTGTTATCTTGCTGACAGGGCCATTTTCCTCTAGCATCAACATACCTTGGAGAAACGGATCACCAGTGATGCTAAGAAAAGCCAAATCTGTGACATGACTAAAATAAAAGGAACTTTCACACTGGCATGTAGATTTTTTAAAAATTCTGTGTCATCACCATAAAATCTTCATGGTATCCACACATTCCTTTACGATGAGAGTTCCAACAGGAACATCCACTTAACACAGAGAGGGAGATAAATAACAGCACCTGGCAGGAGCTGCCCCTGCTCTGTTCTGTGCTCTTCTGTGGAACAGCACCAGTTCCCCAACAACTATCTCAGAATAGTATTTATGTGTATCAGTACACTAAAGCCTTTGCCATTAGACAATTAAAAAAAGCCCCAAACAACCAACAACTTCACTTTCTGTGCCTCTGGAGAGATCACCAAATTGAACCTTAGGATATCTTAAAGAATTGGTGCTTGTCACCTGACCTGTACCAGTTTCCTCCTCTTTCCTGTTCCAGAGATGAAAACCACAAACTACTGAGGCTTCTAATACCCTCGGGATATCTATTAAGGAAAGAAAATTCCATCTCTCCCCCCAGTTCCTGCTGTTACCAGGGAACAAATCCCTTCCTGCTGGAACTGCAGCGTTCTTTGTTACACATGAGAAAGCTGAACCTTTCACTGGAAATGAAGTCATGTCTGATGGCATGGGTGTGCTGGGAAACTTCCCAGGCTGAATCCCGAGCTTGGTTAGGTCAGAATTCCCAGTTACCCTCTCAGACATCCTTTCCCCTGGCTGCTCCTTATGGGTATCAGGAGGAAGAGAAGAATTAGTTGCCCAGGAACAGTTTTGGCACAGTCCAGGTAGAGCAGCTTAGTCTGCACTTCAGATTTAGCCAACAGTTCATCACTCTTGATTTTCCTGAATGTATTTCAACTTCCACTTGGATTTACAGTTCATGGAGAATTCCCTTGCCAGAGAGGAGAGGCCTGTGCTGCTGGGCATTAGGCAAAAAAGAAACTACAGAGATATTCCTCTGGTTTTTAATGAAGGGAATTACAGAGCACTCAGAGAGCTCTGAATCCCTGCAATCCACTCTCATCTGGTTAAACAGGATATTTCCATGTCATATCCACTGGTTTTTAACAACCAGAGGAGGCACAGGGTATGCACCAATGTCCTGTTTTATTGGAGTGCTGTGCACTAATGACATCCCAGCTTGGCAGCAGAAAGTGCATCTGTGGAACAACAATGTTCTGCTTTCCAGGAAGACCAGGAGGAGACTCCAGGCATCCACCAAACACATATCATTTGCTTCATTTAAACAGCCCTTGACACTCAGATTTCCATCCATCCTTTCTGACACTCTTTACCACTTCTGCTGCATTGTGAGGTTTTCATTCCCTCTCTAAGGAGTTTTGATTCCTGGAACTCCAAAAAGCATTAAATCCATTGACAAAAATATTTTGTTTTTAAAGAAAAAATGATATATAATAAATAACCCTTTAAAATATAAGGGCAACGTCTGAATTTTGGCCAGAAGAGCTGCAAGACTCTGGGGACAGCCATTTTTATAGTTTCCATGGTCATACATTACCTTTTCACTGCCTCTCAATTACCTAAATTCAGGTCTTCACATATTTATGTAGCTTTCCACTTTCTTTTGGTTTTTTTTAAATCTTCTGTATTCAAGTGTCTTGATTTTTCTTTTAGGTATGGTTTTACTTTTATTTTTAGGTATTTATAAAAATAGATAAAATTCATTAGAATATGGCTGCACACACTACTTCTCTGACCTAATTTACATGTACAAATACAATAAAAGACCCAAGCAATCTTGGAAGGCTGGATAAGAAAAGCTACTCTACTTCTAAGTATAAAGTCAAGATTTTAGATTGGACAAAGGATTAAAACCAATTTCTAAAAATGTAATTTTTCATCAGCAAACAAACTATTACTTGACTGCTGAGTGCAGATTATTTTCCCATCACCTTCTTTACCACATCTCTCCAGCAAGCAAAATGTGCTTTTAAAGCCAACGATGAAGATGCATTTTAAGTTTTCCTCCAGAAAAAAACCCTTTAGTTTTATTTTTGAAAGCAAACTAAGGAAGCATTACCTGCAGCTTGGCATTCTGAGTTTGCAGAGTTGTGTTTTGCTCCTGCAGGGACACAGTCTGTCTCTGCAGGGCCAGGATCTGGGCCTGCAGGTTGTTGTTCTGTGTCTCGAGCTGCTTGAGCTGCGTTTTCAGCGCCTGCTTCTCTGCCTGCAGCGTCGCGTTCTGGGGGTTTAAAACCACACAAAACCTCAGCTCACAGCTGCTCCAGGAACTCAGAGATAAAACAGAAGTGTTTTCCAGACCACACAAAGCAGCAGGACTGTGCAGAGATTTACGGGGGGGATAAAACTGCAGAACTAAGTAACAACCTTTGGGGGGATTTATCACTGGAAAAACAGGTAACGAGTGTTGCACCTATGGAGAAACAGGAGAGAGGCCTCCAGGACTCCTGTAAATAGGGATTACAGAACAGGGATTTGAGAGAGAGCTGTGGATTCAAAAGGGCAAATTCAGGTTTTCACATTTCCTTTTTAAATGCCTGTCAAGTGCTTTATGGCATCCCACAGAGCAGAATCCAGCTGCCACACGCACTGTATTTAATTCAGATGCTGCCTGGGATGGAAACGAGGTGATAAATTAAAGTGTCTGAACAGCACCCTCATTTGCATTACTGAACAGCTCACCACAAATAATTACCACCAGAATAATATTTAAAACATATCTTACATTCCTTTCCACCTCGATTAATCTATCTTTAACTTTCAATAATTCTCTAGTTGTCTCCTGATTTTCCTTCTCCCACTTATTGACAGACTGATTTTCTTCTCCACTTCTTGGAGGAGAATTCTGAACCATCCTTTCCTCTTCTTGCCTTTGCTTGAGAGCTTCATAGTTCTTCTTCACCTGGAATTATTTAGGACAACTTAGGTTAGGTTTAGAATTTTCCATTTTATATATCCTAATTTATTAATTAATTACCTGACCATGCCCCTTCTCAAAGAACAGGAAGTGCTGTTACTGAATTTGTAAATTTAGTTTTTGTACATGTTAGGAGATGAGGTACAAATTTATGGACATGGTCAGTTTACAGCAAACAGGAGACCTCAGTGTTTTATTTTATTTCAGTGCTTTCAAATGTAACCCCCAAATTTTATACTAAAATTCTAAACCAAGGTGATTGTATTTCTTTTTTTAACCAATCTACTCAGGCTGTTCACGGTAGGCCAGAAAATGTAACTGGAGATGACATCCCAAATCAAATCAACTCCAGGTTATATTTATCTAGCTGATGTTTCCATGGCCAGTGAATAAACCCAACAACTGAGTGATGTCAACAGAGTCTTAAAAGCACTCACACCTTTGTCCTGCTTTCTATCACCTGCATGATGGCCATTTTTTGCTGTCTTACCCAAAAAGTGTAGAAATAACACCAGGTCATACAGGAGTCATTTAACCTTACAGAAAAATGCCCTTTTCCTTACTGTTTTCAGTTCCTGACGCAGCTGCTGGTTTAGATTTGTTGATTCTTCCAAACGAGCCTCCAAAGCAGCTATTTTTTCTTCTTTTATTTCCAGAGACTTCTTGAGCGTGGACTCTAATTTGGACTCCAAAAGCTTGTACCTACTGGCCAACAACAAACAAGAGTCTGTATTTCAAATAATTATTCGAGGTATTTAAATTCTAAAATGTTCTAGAACAGTCTCATAGCTACATTCAAAAATCCCTGAGTGCTGCAGTCAAAAGTATGAAGACACCTCAGCATCTACAGCAAGTCCTATGTCAAAAATAACCGGAAGATGGTTGTCAAAACCATTTTTGACTCCTTCATTCCTCTAAAACATGTCAGATATAGAAAAAGCCCCATTCAGGCACACCAGGGGGCTGCTGAGTTTCCCTGCATCATTAGTGAGTGGTGCTTGCACTCTTCCTTCTGGCTCCACTCCAGAGAATCCAGCGGGGACCTGAACTCAATTAGAATGTCAAGTATTTGGAGAGCAAGATTTTCATCAGTTCCCATTTCCTGCCAGCTCCAAAGGGGAGGACAGGGGAGGAGATGAAGCACAGGATTGTGCAGGTGCACACTCGTCTGGAGCGTCAATGTGTAAATTGCTCACTCAGCCCAGCTGCTGATATTTTAAGACTGTTGCCACCCTTGATGTGCAAAGCTTCCAATTTTAACCATATTCATGATATTGCAGGGCACCTAAACCCCCCCAAAATGTCAGTTTGAGAGAGAAGTGGTCAGATTAAACTGTATTGATTTAGCACTGCACATCCTTTATGGGAAACACTGAAACCAAAAATCATGAATCACTTCTAAGCAGCTCAGTCCCCGTGTGTGGCTCAGAGCCTGGAGAACACCCCACTCCTCCCCACAGCTGGATAAAATAAACCAAACCACTGATATCCCCCTTTCTAATCCTGGCTGCTGAAGGATCCATCAGTTTAGTGCAGGGAATAAACTGCAGGAGACTCCTGAATGGACAATGGAATCAGATCCAGTCAGGAATTGGAGCAGAAGACCAATGGGAAGAGAATTAATAAGCAGAAAGCTGTCCAGTAGCATCATGCAGCAGGAGGAGAATCTGAGATTCTAAGATATGACAACCAATTCCCAAGGATTTACAGAAGAGCAGGCAACTTATGACTAGTAGAATATACAGTATTTCATCTTCTTGAGCTGAAGCACACACTTGGCTACAGAGAATTCCTGCTACTGAAAAGTTACACAATTCTACAGAAAACAAAGGAGGGAAAAGAATGATAGCACAGATCCAATATCCACGTTCATTTTGAACAATGAAAGATGGTACAAATTTTGTAATATAACTGCAAGTCGGGTTATTTTGGATTCAGAGTCAAAATCCATAAATCTGTTTGTCCAAGGACAGCAGGCAAGAGAAAATGGAAAACACTTCAAAGTCACCTCATAAAACGCAGCCAGTTTAGACCTCAGCAGAAAAACTCTGAAGTGCTACCAAGATCATTCATTGAAAACCACAAGCAGCTCTTTCCAGTCAGGAGGAAGAAAATGGTACATTTTAAATTTCCATCACCACAATGACAGAGACAGATGAAAGAAGTACTTTTGCCCATAATGAAAACGCCCTCTTTACAGGCCTGATTAAAGAACTGCCTCACCTCTGCACTGTTAGGTAAGGAAAGCAACCCAGGTATCTTTGGGATGGATGAAGAAGCTGAGAACAATGGAAAAGCAGGATATTGGCACAGCAACATTTCAAACTGACCCAAGCCTTCACATGGAAAACAACCCCTGCCCTTTCATGATCCTCCAGCTCTACATGGAGCTTGGGAAGAAGCCCAAGCCAGCAGCAGAGCCCAACCACTTCTAAGCTAGCACTTGATTAATGTGGCCCCATTTGGGCTTCATCTAAGTTTAAGCTTCACCTTGGATCAAGGACTGGTGGTTTCTTGCTGGGTGTATTCACCTAAGGACACACCAAATGCTTATCAAATGCTCTGTGGGACAGAGAAATGCTTAAATCAGAAGAAATCCAACCAGCCCAGGTTCTTTTCCTGAACTCATCTGGGAGCTGAGAAATGCAGGTGAAAGCCACCAACAGAAACCAAGAGGGGGTACCACATTCACCCACAGGGCTATAGCAGCACCCCATAACAGAGGAGGAAGGTAAGGAAGGGAAACTGGATTCAAACCCCAAGGGTTATTTGGTTTCCTTTGGACACACAAGGTTCCAGCTCAATCTCCACGCTCGTGACAGATCATGACAGCAGAACAGCACTGGGCAGTAAAGCTTGGCTAGAAGCTCACACCAGTCTGCTTTGCTCCTGTCACCAGTTTTCCCTAAATCCCTGCAGGGTAAGACAGAGAAGGCTAAATACAGCAGAGGAAACAGATGTCAGGGCAGCAGCTGCTTTCCAGTGGCAGGTGTGGAGGAATGATGGAGCCACCATCAAATTCTGGAGACACTGTCAAGCACTGGATACTTCCCAGACAGGGAAAGTTGGAATGCAGCTTCCTTTAGGAAGGAAGAATTAGAAGGAGGTGGTTGCAAGAAGAGGGGGGCAGTTTAAGGTAATCACTAGGTGATAAAAACCATTTGTGTCAGACAGGCAGACAAAAAAGAACAAAAACCACCACTTTGAGCTCATTATCTTTTACTGCTACTTTACTTTTTTTAGTTGCTGCTGCTGACTAGAGCATAAAACATTTTAATTACAATTAACTGTATCTCCTGACATACTTCAATGAGTCTCTTAGCAACCAAAACTGGCAACTCACTGTCACAGTCAGCTGAATGTGATAACACATCAACTAATTAATTTCCAGAAAATACCAAGTTCCATTTTGGGTCTATGAGTGTTGCCTTAAAAATCTCAAGAGTATGCCCAGAACCAGTCTGCAAAACCAATTCATGAACAAAAAAGACCCTCATTTGTCCTCTCTGCCAGGCAGGCCCTGCCATTCTCACCTGTCATCGCTGCTCTGCTCATCGTGCAGGAGACGCTCCTTGTTCAAGCCGATTTTTTCAAGCTCGTGGGCCAGTTTTTCTAGATCATTGTTCATCTGTTGAGTCTTCAATTTCTCATTCACCAAGTCCTTGCACAGAAAAAACTACAGTCAGTGTCTTCAGAGAACTAAAATAACGTAGCCTGAATTCCAGGAGTGCTGAGACAAGGGTGTTTTATCATTACATGACTGCAATAATTCAGCTTTAACTCTCCTTCCAGTCGTCAGCTTTCAGCTGTATCAGACATTACACTGTAACTAGAATATGATTTCTCTGTGCTCTCTCCCTTTCCCTTTAAAATCTCCCTTTAAATTTGGTCTGGAACATGCCAGTGAAGGGGAAATGTAACATGATATTCTTCCTTTTCACAACTACGATTACAGAAATTTTGGTTATCTAATGCATAAAGGTGTTAACAGTACACAGATTAAAGCAGAAGAAAATCCCCAAACCAGAAACCCAGATATAATTTCTGTACATTACAAACAGATTATGATGGGAACAGAAACTCCTCTGTGTTTACCTCTCTCAAAGTGACCAGGGTTTTCTTATCAATGGTCGCTCTTTTCACCAGTTCCTTGTTTTCCTTTTCCAGTTCTTTCAGGCGCAGACACGACTCTTTATATACAACAATTTCTTTAAATAGAGATTTATTTTCCCTTTCCAGATTACTAATTTTTACATTATTTTCTTCTAAGGTACTATCTTTAATTTCTGCTTGCTGTCGAAGCCTTTTGTTTTCCTTTTCCAGCTGCTTCTTATCCTTTTCCAGTTGAGAAGTCTCTTGTTCTAACAACTTATTCTCCTTTTCCAACTGCTCCAGGCGCTTACTAGAGATTTTTAACTCTTCCAAGTTCTTTTGCAGGGTCTGATTTTCAGACTCTAAATCTTGTAATTCGCTCTCTAATTGCTGAATCTTCTTATTGCTGTTTTCCAGGGCTTTCTGTAGCCTTTGGTTTTCCGTGTCCAGGCCTTGGTAACTGACTTCCAAGCGTTCAGTCTTCTTAAAAGAGGCTTTCATCAGTTCAAGGCTTTTTTTGAGTTGCTCCTTTTCACTCTCCAGCTCCTTATTTTCTAATTGTAACTGTGCCACTTTAATGCTTGTACACTTCAAGGATTCAATTGTCCTTCGTAACTCTAAATTTTCTTCGTCGAGTTGGGAATTCTCCTTTTCTAAGGATTCTAACTGAAAAGTGAGGTTTTTCAGGCTATCCAAGGTTTTTTTCAGCTTTCTGTTCTCCGTCTCCAGGTCTGAGTTCTCTTGTTCTAAGGCCTCAATCTTCTCACAAGTGATTTTTAGGTTGGTGATTTTTTTCTGTAATAACTCATTTTCCTTCTCCAGACGATGCAGCTCATTTTCTAATTCTTCAGCCCTCTCCCCTTTCTCTTTGTAGTGTTCCAGTTCTTTCCTGACTTGTTTTTTTTCAAATTCAATCTTATTTAACTTACTGCTGGTCTCTTTGATGGACTCATGAAGGATTTTATTCTCCTTTTCAATTTCTTTCATTCTCGCCTCAGCACTGATTTGGGAGCGCTGCCTTAGAGAAGCCACAGTTTGATTCAAGTGCTCATTTTCTTGTTCTAAGAGTTTAATCTAATTTGGGTAGAAAAATGGTAAAGTGATAAACAATGTGCCAACAAGGAATCGCTTTCATATATAAACTAAAAGGTACTCATCATATATTTACCTTTTATTTTAAGTTAATAAAACCCCTCTCACTCTGCTAGTATTTATGTGAAGAATTACAAACACTATTTCAAGCTTGACAATGAAGCAAATCTTCAAATCTCTTCCTCTTGAATATTAATAGGTAAACATAAACCCCAAACTAATAAAGCAGAAACCAAAGCAAAACTTTATCTATTTCTTAGCACAATTTAATTTTCATTTGTGTTTACCCACATTTAGATTGCTTTTTCTTACACTCTGTGAATTCCAGAGCTGTGTGTCCACAAAGAACAGGGCTGCAGGCAAGTTCTAAACCAAACCTGAGATGGAGGCAAGTGTGGGAGCCACAAAAATCTCTTTATTTCATTTGGAAAAAGTGGAGCTGATGGTTGGGATATGAGGGGATCCTGATCACAGTCAACAACAAACTGAGAAGAAACACACTAAAGTTACACTGATTTTTGAGTCTAAAAGAACCCTTGGATATTCTGTTCCAAGCCAGCTTCAGAGAAGCTAAATTATAATGGAATTATTTTCCTAGGAAACATTTTCCCTGATCTACCTCAAGGATAAGAGCAAAACTTACATCTTAATTGTTAGTATTTCTTGACTTTTTAGGTTGCTCCAAATCATTTGGAATTATTTGGGCATGTAACACCAGACAGTGAAACCCAGTAAAACTGTTTGGATCAATATTTAAGTGTACACTAATAACCCAGTGTAAGGGATGTTTCAACAATAAACTGTTTTGGGGAAAAGCAAAAGTGATGCTTGCAATGAAAAACAGACTGGGAAAATTATAGGCTGCACTTCCACAGTGAAATCTGAATGGAACCATTAATTACAGAGCTCTAGCTCTGCTCCCAGCAATGACAAACTGCTCTGGAATATCCACCAGAAACTCATTAACAGGTGCCTAAAAATACAACTCTGGGGCACCTGGCATGGCACTGAATTACCTTCCATGAATTCTGCTTCTATAATCCCAATTCCACAAAAACCCCTGATAAATGCCTCATCAATGATAAATCTCATGATTTTTGATGAGATCAAATGAACCTCCTACAGTTAACTCCAGGAAGTGCCAGCACAGGATTTTGTAAGAGATAAGAAAGATGCTGTTGATCCACCAGCCCTTAAGTGTGTTATTTTTATGCAGAAACAGTCTCACTGAAATACCAGCCCCAAAACAAGATATATATCTTTAAATGAAAGTAAACCTTCCATGCCAAACTTTTCTTTTTTTTTTTTTTTCTTTCCTTCTTTCTTTCTTCTGGAATTTCATTTACTGATTAAACAGGGCCTTTAAACATCTTCAGCATCTCTTGAAATACAATACTCTGTATTTCAAAGTACTGGACTTTAAATTAAACCAAATGGCAATGTCATCAGGAGGTATAAATAGAATTTATAAAAGCTAACTGCAGTTTTAATTCTGAAAGACCCAACTCCTAAATCTGGCATTTCCAGAAGCTTCCAGAACTCTTTTTCCTGCTGCCTGCCTTCCACCTGCGTGCTCTGCAGGTACCTCAGAAGGTGCCAGCATCCATCAGGCACAGGTGCACCTTTACAAAGGTTCAGGTGCCAGTTTTTGGCAGCCACAAATCAATCCAGCATTCCAGCAGGAACCCATCCCAGTGCAAGGCAGGATGGTGGAGCTGGAGCTGAGGCTGCTGGAATTCCCATCAGTACTCCCAACATTACTCCAAGCACTGCCCAGCTGCCTGGGACCTGTTCTCCTGCTCTGGGAGGTGTCTGGCTGCCCTCCAAAGCTCCCAATTTCCTCTCCTGGCTGAGCTACACCCTTCCAAGCAACTCCAGCAGATGCCCACGGAAGCCTCAGGAGCGTTACCAACACCACAAAGCTCCAAACCCACCCGTAGCAGCCCAGCCAGCAATGAGTCACGTCTCTCACTGGCTGCAGCTCTCAGAAAAGCTGTTCTCCCGCAGAAACGTCCTTCTGGCAAATCCACTACATTTACAATCCCTTCATGTCTGTAAAATCCTTCAAAAGGAGACCAGCAGAGCACAAAGCAGCAGTAAAACTTTTGGTTCTGCTACTCACTTGTCGCTCGGAGTTCTCTCGAAGTGCTTCAAGTGTCTTTTCAAGCTGTGCTTTTTCTTTCATCAAATCTTTACTCTGATTTTGACTGTTCTGAAGACTTTGTTTCTCTTGGCTAATTTCGTTCTCCAGCTCTTCAAGCTGGCAAGAGAAACAAACGTTTTACAATGTATTTAAAAATGAGACTCTTAGCAGGGTTGAAGGCACCCTCATAGAAATGAATAAAGAAGCTTAAGGGAAAGAGTAAACCAGGATTTTCTAATCTTTAACTGAAACATTAATTTCTTCTGGGAATACATTTACTTCTGCCAGAATTTTCTCTCTGGCTCAGAACACAGTATCTATGAAGAACTTTGAAAAAAAAAGGGTCAGATTTTCTCAGGCTCTGGGTATTTCCTCAAGCATCTTTTTTTTCCCCTTAAAATTCCATTTTTGTGAGATTTTTACAGCTCCTCCAAGACCCTTTTAACTTAGGAAGGTTGAATGTTGTTTGATCTTACTTAACTGTTTCAAGAGATAATTAAGATGATTCCTTGGGAATTAAATAAGTGGGTTTGTTTTGTCAAATGCTTCCAACTTCCAGAGAGCAAAACTATTTAAAATTTAAAATACCCAAGCATGATTTTTCTGTCACATTTAAGTTGTAACAAGTTGACCTGAATGATGATTGTGTGCTTCTTACACCTACCTATTCCTTTCTTTTGTACTTCCCAGCTGCCTTTTGGGCACAGTACAGAGGCTGCTTCAAAAAATACCAGCTTCTTAGGAATGAGAAAACTTATGGAAGCGTGAAATGCAGCAGGGATTTCTTTAATTTACTTGCTATCTCTTACCCACTCTAAGAATAGTCTTTCACCTGAAATAGCTGCTGAAGTCAAAGCTATTTCAGGAACTTTAGACATTTTCACTCCACTGTAATTAGTCCCCAGGTTTTTTTCAAATTTTTATTCTCTATAAATACCACTGACTAAATTATTCTATTTGACACCCATAATTTCAGGAGTAAAATCTAGCAGATCAGCATAGTGAAAAGTGACAAACTCCCCTCTTGACTTGTTTATCAATTCCTTGACCCACCTTCTCCCTTCCTCAGCTCCAATGAGGGCACAGGACCAAGTTTTCAGCTCAGATTCACCACTCACCCTTCACCTCTGCACACACACCTTCTCCAGCTTCATGATTACCAAAATTAATGTTCTCCAGTATTCAAAACCACTTTCATTACTCATCGTAACCCCAATGCATTATTATTTTTCCCCCCTCAGTGGTCTAAGACCTTTCTGAATAAACTGGTCACATTCTACCATCAATAAACAAGCAAAGCTAAACAAGAGAAACACCTCTTGGAGGTGGTTTTATTTTTTACCATAAACAAATGCTGTAACTCCACTTAGACCCTTGTAATGCCTCACCAAAAATAACAGCAATTCATAAATTACCCTTTAGAAAGAAAATAGCAAAGAACATTAGGCAGCTCTCACACAACCCCAGCACACCCTGACCTTTACCTTCTTGCTAAGTCTTTGGTTTTCTTTTTCCATTTTCAGGATCCTTGAACTGCTGCCTTCCACAGAGCCCACTGCACTTTGCAGCTCTTCCACTGTCTTCAGCAAACTTTGGTTTTCCATTTCCAGCTTCAGTAACCTGCTGGATGTCAGCTCATTCACCTCATGGCCCAGTGATTTCTGGGGCACTGCAGGAGAAAAACCCCATCATTAAAATAAAAGGTGATTTATTGCCCTGAGTTCTTTGCATTTTTAAACTTAGGGGATTTAGCAGCCTTTGAAGGTCCCTCCAATGCCTTCTTGGTGACCAGAGCTGGTTAGGATTAGAAATGCTGAATATTATAATATGTTCCACTCTCCTCATGTTCCTAATCACAGCACAGATTTGTTTCCCACAACTCAGGATGTATCTTCAAATTTCCACAAGTGCTTTGCACAGAATCCAGTTTAAACCCAAGTAAGTATGTGTTACACTGGAACAATCAAAACTCTTACCACAGCTCTTCTCCTTAGCTTTGAGAACAGCAGAGCAAGGAGACTCACGATCTGTGCCACAGAGTACACAAGTCTGAATGGCAAAATAATGTAACTTCAAGGTATTTATGGGGTTTACACCACTGAACAGGAATCACAAGAACAGAGTTTTCATGTAGGCTGTATCTCCATGGATACATGGGAATCAGCATTACTCCAGAGGATGACACGCTCTGTACTTCAGAAATAAGGACATTTAATTTCCTAATGCTATCCAGCCTCTGAGATTTCAATTTCAATCACTCTGCAGGCATCAACTCTGTTTACCTTCAGAAAGTTCAGTAGTCCTATTTATCTGCTCAAGCTCCCAGCCAAGATGCAAAGACTCATCCATACTTTGTTTCTGAGCCATTTCTAGGGTCATATTTTCCTCCATGAGCTCTTCAATCTTCTTTCTGTCCATATCACGCTCCTTGAAAATTATTTCACAGGTTAAAAGTCTCCATATGTGAAAAGTATTTTATTATCTACATTCTATTAATATCTATATTCTATTCTCTTTATTATGTTGTCACAGGGAAGGGGCAAGGTGCTCTGTTCTGATTTGCTGACACAGTGAGATGGGGAGGAACTGGCTAAAGTTGGGAGAACTTTGAAGGGAACAGGAACAACCAGTAAAGAAGATTACAAAGAAGAACCTCTTCTCCTCATAACCTACAGCAATCACTCCCTACTCTTCCAAATTTTACTTCTGTCTAAATACTAGGAAATAAAGTGCATAGGGTAAACACAATATTTAAGTGACAATTCATTATATTCGCATCAGAGTATCGATCCTATTGCTCAAGTCTCTGCATTTACCATCACATTCCTTCTCTACCCACTATTTTGAAAGCTTCTATTAAAAATGGAAATGAAATTCAATGTGTACCAGTTGCCTTTGCCTCCCTCCCCTGACACTCACCATCTCCATATCGTGCAATTTAGCTTTTAGCTGCAAATTCTCTTTTTCTAACTCGTGCAGTTTATCCGAACGGGCTCGGGTCCCCTCTAATTGATCTTCCAACATGGTCTTGGTTTCTAGCAACACCTGATTGTCTTCCTTTAACTCCTGCAAAAATTGAGCAACAGCAAAAAATAAATCCCAAACTGAAAGTATTTCCCTGCTTGTAAAAACTCTGACACCATCACAAGCAGCTTCAGAAACCTGAACTGAAACTGGGAGCTCTAACAGACTTTTAATAAAAAGCACATTTACAGCAATTTCACAACAAACGCAACTCCTGAATGTCTATGAAAATAAAATCTGATATAAATTAAATTAAATACTTCTTAAGCCATCAAGAACAAATCAGGTGTTGATAATTATAATCAAACCATCAGTATCTCTGTGATTTGGGCTGTGATCTGGAAAGAGGTACTGCATGTACAGCCCAAAATTAGGTTTATAGGCCACTGGGCCCAAAGTCAGGCCATGATCTGAAAATGCAACCACAATCCTAAAATAAAACCAGCCACTCTCAAAGGTCCTGAGCAGCTTTAATTTCAGTACAGAGAGGATTTTTTCATATCATGTGATGAAAGCGATGTGCAAAACACATAATTGGCAATTTTCCTTATGATATAAAGACAAAACTTTTCAAAATTCACCACACAGTCAGCTGCAAAGCTGAGAAAAAAATCACATAAATATCCTTAATACTCCTCCCTACCCAAATATCAAATTAACTCATAATTATTATGAAGCAAACCCAACTAATTAAGACCAATTTGTATTAAAGCATGCTTGAAATATCCGACAGTTTACGAGCAATGGAAACACAGAAACAAATTTTAGGGGATTTATTAGTTCAAACACTCCATGGAACTGAAACTTCCACTGTTGTCAAATCCTGTATACTAATCTGTTTTCCTTTACTAATGTTTATACCATATGGCACTTGCCCATCAAATTTGGCATTTAGAGACAGAATGATGGCCTGAAAAACTGCTGCATGTTGATTTGTCTCCTAATTTACTAACTCATGCCAGAACTCCAAGTTCCCCTTGCCTGGTGTTGGTACATCTTTTTTTAGTGTATTTTATGCCATTGCCCCGTACTCATTTATGTGAACAGCCTACATTTCCTCAACACTTGACTTAGAAAATTGCCTTCCCTTAGGAGACCTACAGGAGGAAAAAGGAATTATTATATTTATTCAATTTTTTGAATTAATTCCTCTGTGGGTTTCTCAATCCATCCTTCACAAAGGCTTCCACTGGCCTGCTAGCTCAAAGCCATGGTGAACACTGCTGACCTCCATGCTATTAACACAGAGAAAATTCCCTAAAAACTGCATTTTGTCACAAAAACCTGACTGCCATATCCCAGAGCAAGAAGCAGCAAACCCTTTTCTACATCCCAATGTTTCAATCTCCAAAAAACACCTTTGAAAAAGGCCGAGCCAAGAGAAGAATGGTGGCTGTGGCTGACTTTTTCCCTGGATTGCCTCACCTCCACCCTGGCTTTGTAGAACTCGATGTCGTGGAGCCTCTCTTTGTAGCGGCCGACTTCACTCTCCAGCTTGTCCACCCGGATGGCCTTCTCCCGGAGCGCGTCCAGCTCGTCCCTGTACACCCTGGCAGAGCGGGCATCCGACAGCAGGTTCATGTTCTGCCACAAAGGGACACACAAACACAGCTAAGGCTGGACAGGACGTGGTAAAGGATAACACAGATCCTTCATGGTTTGAATCACAGAGGTATCAGTTAATGCTGAGAAAGCAATGAAACAATAGAATGTATTTCAGGGGGTTAGTCCAGATGATGTATTTCCAAGGAAAGTGCACGGGCCTTTTTCAAGGAATCACTATAGTTTTGTGCGTTGCACATCTGTGTATGTGTTTAGGGTTGTCTCCTTCATTATCAACACCCAAAGTATAAAGAAAAACCAGACAAAACTGAAGAGCTTTCATTTTAAGAAGATCCTCCCAGAGGATGAACTGGGGACAAATTGCTTGACTGTAGAAACAGAAAAATTACAGAAGAAATACTAACCTAAGTCAAGGCATTTTTTCCCATCATAATATACCAAATAAAGGAATAAATTATACAAGATCAGGTTCAGAGTGCAAAATAAAGAAACATGAAAACACACTTATTATCAAAGAAAGAGTGGTGAATTGTTCTGGTGGTGACAACTGTTTTTTAAATAATAAAATGATTAAACCCATACCTCTTGCTGAAGTCTCTTCAGTTCAGCTTCCATCTGTTCCAGTTCTTGTTTACAGTCAAGCAGCTGCTCAGTCTTTTCCTCACTTAGAAGAGAAAACACAAACCAGTTAAACATGGCCACAAAACTTGCTGACGATCACCAGGTCTGAGAACAAAATGCTGAGATTTGTGAGGCTTCCACCTTTAACCCACAGTTTCAGGGACACCAGAGTGCACAATTTAGGGTTTCCATTATGACTTAGTTATTCTTTTGGTTTTAGTCTTTATCTAATCAAAAGGTCCATGTTGAGTCTTTTCACAGTCCTTTAAATTGTTGTTTCCTACTCATGCAGGGCAGAAAACAGGGTGCAATAAAGGAATTCTTGCAATAAGAGGATTTTTTCTAACAAACCACAGACAATACAAATGAATGTGTACCAGGAGATTCACATCCACAAGTCAACTCAGAATAATGTCAAAATTCAAAAGGTCCAGATTCTTTCCAGGAGAACCAGACACTGCCCCCTGGTCACAATCAAATAAAGCCAATTTTAAAAGCATTTCTGCAGTTCTGTAATTCTTCCTCTTGCAGAGGAGAATTAAGGTTTTTAGGTGTCTTTACTCAATTGAAGAAGATATTGCTTAATAAGCTCAGTAATTTCATGAAATACATAAGGAATTCTAATTTTATGGAAACATCACAGTGTCTGTTTTAGTCTACTCACGAACCTGTGATAAGAACAATTTGACACAGAATGCTGCAATTCTTACAGGACTCATTCTTAACTTCCAACTCACTTCTCAATCTTTAAAAGATGAGTCTGTTAAACCATGAGTAAGTGCAAAGGAAATATTTAATTCTCTCACAGACAAAGAACACCTGGCGTTCAAAATTCAACTGCACCTCAGAACAAAAAGTGTTTGCTGTTGAAAAACCTGCCAATATTGAATATTCTTAAAAGATACATTGCATATTCAAATGTGCTACTATATTATCTCACAGTTTGGAATGCAAGTAAGAACCAAAAGTAGAAAAGGGGGAAATAAAGAGAATGGACTGAAATGTGTAATACAATCTCAAAGCAATCATACCAACAAAAAAATAGGTATGTTTTAAACAAAACTAGAGCAGTTGTTTTTAAAAATGAGCCAATTTCACCATGAATGATCTTTTTGCAACCAGACATTGTTTGGAAAAGGTCACTGAGCCTACATGCACAGGAGGCTCAGCTATGCACAGCTCAGTGCAACATCCCTGTCACAGCTTTTGCCCTCCAGAGGTGCTCAGAAACCAGGCACAAACACAAATGTATTCCTGATTTCTGTAACTTTTCCATCAGCATCCATATTCCTGTTATTGTTCTGCATGGGAACACACAGAACTCCACACTCAGAAAATGAGGTGTGCAAATTCCAGCTATGGAGTTTCTGTATTCCCTGGTTTGCATCCAACTGAGAAATAAACTTTACAGACCTTTTATATGAAATTACATCAGCTACAGTACATATTAAACCAGGTATGAAGGTTCACTGCCAAAACCAGATTATAAATACATTTTATGCTGAGCATTTTCAAGCCTGGAATTAAAGCAATGTTAAATTTACCAAATAGATGCAGCATTTAACACCAAATGCTGCAGACAGAAGTTAATCCATCCAAGTCTGGTATCTTAAGATACTGCTACGTGTAAAGGGAATTTATTTACCAACCAAATTCAAATAAGAGTGCAAAATGTGGACCGCTCTGAGCCATCAGTGTTGCCCTAATTGCACGCTTCAGCTACAGACTGGAGAGGATTGGACTAAATTATACAGAACATACCAGTGTTCACTGTTTAGGCTATCTATTAACTGTCAATCAAACTAATAACAGCAATTTTTTCACTAATTTTCTTGGTGCAGCTGTTTATAGAATATCCTGGGCGGGCTCATGGCAGGAGATATATAATAATACAGACATCAGGAAAAAAAGAGCCCCATCTTTTGTCCTCTGTTCCTCATGAAGACCATGCTGCAGTGGGGGAAGGGGATCCTCGGAGTAAATCAACAAGATCCTTAATCCAGCCAGCTAGAAATGATCTGATCAACAGACTCTGGCAATTGTGACTTATGCCACCTTCAGTTTGTAATTTAATTCACCTGTCTCCTCTCTCCTTTGCTGAATTTTAAAAAAAATCTTTATTTATGCTGCTTCCACACATACTGAATCTCTTCAGATTTAGCATTTTAATTCAGAACACACACACACTTCACTCTGCTAAAACAACTGACACATTGCTACAGGGAGAAGCAGATTCTCCACAGGCCTGTTATTGATCTTCTCTTTAAATAACTCGTCGCTCTCCTCAGATTTGTTCCTTGACTATGAAGACAAAGTGCCCACAGAAACCCACTGAATCAGGAGTAGTTTTTGGGGGCAAGTACGTGTTGTGCAGACAAGAAATCTTTTACACTGGAACAAAGAGGAAATCATTCTCGTGGAAAATTTTTGTCCTATCTGCAATGAATTTAAACCACGAATAAACCACAGGTGAACATTTCTTGTTGGAAACAGGTCACCTAATCAAGCCACTGAGAAGGAATCCCTCCTGTACCATCTCCTTTTAATGATCACCTGGTTTGAGAACAAAAGGCTGAGATTTGTGAGACTTCCACCTTTAATCCACAATTTCAGGGACACCGGAGTGTAAAATTTAGGTCAGAACATCATTATGAATACAAACAGAGACAAACACAGATGAAAAGTTGTATTTGTCCCATGGGTCCACAAATCTTCTTGGCATTATAAAAATACCCCTCCTGGGGAGCAGCAACTAAAAAAAGCACTTAAAACTGTAACGTATCACTTGAAAGGACAAAGAACTGCTCTGAAGAGGACTAGACGTGTGCAGAGGCAGCATTTTGAGAGGATCTGAGTTGTATTGGTACTCACAGCTCCTGCCTGAGCCTCCTGATCTTGGCCTTGGCGTCGGCGAGCTCCACGCTCAGGTGCTGCCGGCTCTCGGTGCGCTTCATGCCGGGGGAGCCGCACGGGGACTGCGCCGCCGACGCGTGTGGCAGGAAGCGCAGACAGTCCCGCTCCTCGGACAGCTCGATGATGGTCTGGGGAGTCAGAGCACAGGCAAAAGTCCAGAGTGGCATTCACAGAGCCATCTCTGTGTGTATCATTCACATCAACCACTGGAGTGGCACAAGAATGATGGAAAGGTTTTGGCCATAGAAGAAGTCAAAGCTCTACTTGCACCTCTACGCCCAAAGCAAAGAGCCACGGCTCTTGCACAGGACCATCTGGCCATTTAAATTTTATTTTTCACTTTAAATTTAGACTTTTAAGCCCACCAAATGACCAGTGCTCAGAAGGGACTGGGTAATGAAAGGTGTGAATTCCCTGAAAACCACCACCTCTTGAAAACAAAGATAAACGTGTATCTCTAAACAAAGTTATGTTCTTCAGTGAGCAGCAGCACCCTAGGCAACTAAATGAATCATCAGACCTACAAGAATATTCCTATTTCCTCCTATAAACAAAGCTGTTAGCCACATATGAACACCTCTTGTAGTTGAAGGTATTTTTCCTATGCTTTCTCCTTTGCACAAAGGCATCACCACCATCCCCTACCCACCCTCTGTTTTACTCCTATGAAGGCGGTGATCAGGAAAAACAGCTGAAAGAATATCTGGAATAATTGCAACATTGACATATGCACTCCACTGAGAGGCAAATCTGGGACCACCAAGACGGTTCATGACTTGTAATTTTTATTAAACACAATTCTGTTCCTTGATTCTGACACGGTGCCTCATGAAAAGCCTGCAAAACGTCCTCTTCTGGTATGGATTCTGCTTTATCCCCCTCAAACCTGGACAAATACATACAGGAAAAGAACAGGCAGCTTTCAGTGATTGGCTTGCAAATTGATGGGTTATTGATTCCTGGTAAATACAGCTGAAACGGCTTTGGATTTTCTGTTTTCAGCTACAAATGAATGTTAAAGTTGTTTCCCATTTCAGCTACAAGGAAAAGATCACCTGCTATATTTCCTACTTCATCTTTCCTACATTTATTTACCAGACCTGCACAAAGGAATTCCCTGAAACAACTTCCTGGCAGTCCAGAAGCCTTGCTTTTAACATGTCAGCAGAAAATTAAACTGTTAGTTATAAAAATCCTGAGCTGCATCATCTCAAAAAAAGAAGATTTCTTGTATTTCTCTTAAGCACCAACCCACATCCATACCTCTGAGTGCTCATCTCTTTCATCTATAAGTCTTTTTAAATGCAATGCCATATTTTTCAGGAGAGGTTCAACATACTCTTGTGTCAGCACAATGACATCCATCCACTGCAGGTCAAACACATTTTCCTGATTATGGGTTACCTAGATGGGGTGAAAATGAAAGAGAAAAAACTTCCTCTTGAAATTTTAAGAGGAGAAAGGAAGCATAAAGAAAATAAAGCAGGTTAAATTCTCTAGACTAAGTATGAAAAAACCCATCTGAAATATATTAAATTATATGTAATGGAAGGGGGTTTTCATCTACCTGGAGGCAGCACCTTGTCCTTCTGGCAAGGTGACAATGATTTATTATAAATTACCTACCACATACATTGATTGGAACTGTATTTTATAAATAAATTTGCATACAAAGACTTCACTAAACTAAAGTTGCTGCATGTAACTGAGAAACCCTTACAGCAATAAACTTGCTTTCTGGCACTGCTCTAAAAATATAATACAAAAATGCTCAATCATGAAATCTCTTTGTGAATCAAGTGAAAAAATAAAGCCTTTTTTTGCTTAGCACAACCATTTGATATGCAAATCACATACTTGATTTACTTGCCATTGAACACACGCAACTCCCCTCCCTGCAAATACAACATTTCACCTCAGAAAACCCCCAAAATTAAAAGCAGAAACCCCCCAAAATACCTCCTGAATATGGGCTGCAACAGCTGCTCTGGTATCAAAATCCAGACTTTGGATTCTTTCAATAAATTCTTCTTTTTTCTGACACTAAAAATAGAGACATCCATTTTATACACATTTATATGTAAAATCACAAGTATTTTCACTCCTCTTCTGTATTTCTAAGAGCTTCAACTTAAAAAACTGATATTGCAATGGTCACATGGCTAAATTATCAGCCAGTAATTCTGGGGACCAGTAAATCCGTGGCTTATGCCATGCTACAGCAATTATAACTTTCAACCCTAATTAAATGATACAAAGAAAACAAGTTGAAATGGGGTAAGGAAGAGGTTTCTTAAAATTGCTGCTTATTCAAATTTTGTTATCATTTATTAAATACATGAAATAGTTGCAGTAAGGGAATTTTCAGTGCCTTACCATTTCCTTCCTTTCTTTACAGTATCAGGTAAATTAACACTACTAAAGTTAATAACCCATTAGAAATCCTACCTACACAGCTGGAGGTATTTGTGCAATAAGAGGTTGTAGCCATTTTAATTGTAAGAATATTCAGATTTTCCAAGGAATGCAACTGTACCACCAAAGGAAGAAAGGTTTTAAACCACCCCAAGTATTAAAATAGTAAGAAAAGAGATCAGTAACTCAAAAATTTCATAGAGACACAAACATAATTAAACCTACCTGAACTGCACAACCAAGCAAAAGCAGGAGGAGCTTTTTTATTTCTTCAGTACCTGGCTCTAAGAAGAAAACAAGAAAAAATGGTAATTTTAAAATTGCAATTGGAGCTTCCTGCCCTACACCTCAGAAAACACGAGGTGTTCTCCTTATATATAATAATATATATACTCCATATAATTTATGTTAACCCAGTTTAGAAAACAACCAGATGAGGGAAAGCCCATCTTTGCAGCTTTCAGCTCAGTCCTTTTTGCCATTAGCTGCCAACTTCCAGAGTTAACAAACACCTTAACAGCCACAACAATTCCCAATGGAAAAAAACATTCAGCCTTTCAAAAAGCAAAACTTCAGAGGGACATTTTTAGAAGTGCTTTGGAGACCCACAATCAAGTTTTCAGTAGTAATCTCGAGGGTCTCAAGATAGTTACAAAAGTGCTTAAATTATCTGCCACTCCCAAGCTGGAAGAGTTTAGGTGACAAGTTCATTAAAATTCTTTCACTTAGGTAACAAGTTCCTTTAAATTCCTTACAAAGCTGTATTAGATACTCATCTGCACATCTAAAAAAGCAAAATTGTGTTTCCAAATCTGGCCTTAAGCATCTTAATCTCCTAAAGAAGCTTAAGTTAAAGAACTCTGTCTACAGATTAATAAAAATGTTTCTTACTTTTTATGTCCCAAATGTCCTCATCTTGCTACTAAATATAGAAATATATTCTATATCTAGAACATAAATGCCATGAAGCAAATGCTTCAAGGATGACAAAACAGTTTAGGCATTGACTCAAGCTGTTTCTTTTGGAGGGAGCTATGTAATGTGTATAATCCCAACGAATATGGAATATTTTAGCTTTTCCAGAGAGATTTATCAGGTAGATAATACATTACAAAAAACGTGGGCTCAAACTGGAGAATTTTAATCATTTATTCAGACTTCTTGTATCCCAAAGGCTCGAGCTGTGAAGTCTTTTATGGAGAAACAGAAAAACCATCAAGGAATGTGTTTCACCAGAAGCTGCTTCAGCTGAAGAAGGGGAATTTCACCTGTCTGTCTTATCAATAAAGGTTAACAGGAAGAGTGGAACAGGAGGAATCCATGCCAACAGCTCATATCCTACATTCACTTATCCCCATAAATTAATTGCACTTTTTAAATTTTTAAGTAATCCCTGAGCTCCTCTTCACTCTTCATCTCCTGACTGGCTTTCAAACGCCTGCCTGAATATTGATTCCTTGTCTCTCTCCCACATTCCCTGAAGGACCAGGGCAAAACACTGAACCAGCTCAGCTTCCCTCATCTTTTATGTTTTCTTTCCTTTCCCTCCATCAGAAATAGATGATTCTCTTCTACACCCTCCAAGCTGCTGCTGAGCTTTTTCCCTGCCCTGTGCTCACCCTTGTCCCCGACTGTCTCACCCTCTGCAGGCTTCCAGCCTCCCCTGCCTTGCTCCCCCAGAAATACGAACTTGCTTCATCTTTCCGCTTCCCCGTTGCCTCATCATTATATGTAACTTCATTTAACATTTACAGTCATGGGCTGTAGCTGCTGTCCTCCAGTTTTCCCCTCCAACTGCCCTCCTGACAGTCAGCTCAGGAAATATTTCCTGATAAAATCCCTGCTGACCTGTTTTACCAAACCTCTGCTCCAGCCTTCTTCCCTGCCTTTTCCTCCAGGAGCCAAATGCCTCTGCTATCTGCTCCTGCCATCTGCAGTTTGGCACCTTCTGGGATTTCTCTACTCATCATTCCTCAAGTGTAAAGGGGAAAAACTGGGAGACATCCCTGTGGAAAATCACACCTCCAGCCTAAGTTTTAGTGGACCAAATCCAACTCTTTATCAGGGAATTGACTTTGACTCTGGGGTTTGCCTTGATGCAACCAGATTTACACACCAAGTGTCTCCAAAGGGCACTAAGGTTAAATTTCCCTGCACCTGCCCAAAAAAAGCTTAAAAACCTATTTTGGGGTGAGATCCTTTTCCAAGCTGACACAGCAAGAGCAGTCCTAACTTTCAAAGGGGAAAGGTTCTGGAAAGAACCCAACAGAACAGGTCTATCTTCTGTTTCAGTCCAAACTCTGTGATTGAACTCCAGCAGGATCTGAAACACCTTCAAGAATGTTATCCAAACATAACCATTTTTTTTTAATGTGAGGGCTACGCTACAGGAAAGTCCAAATTTTCTCACAAATCCAACAAAATCCCCACAGAAGAGCGAAGCACACACCAGCAAAGGTTCCAGCTGCCAAACCACAGATCCCAAAACACAAAGACACCTCCTTAAAAATGACCAAAGCATAAAATTGAATGTATACAGCTGAATGCAATATTATCTCGGTGGGCTCTGATAGTGCATTTTCAATAAAATGTCATTTCATACTACACAGTATTGTTAAGACATTTTCCCTCAGTATCTTGAGCAGAATAAAAAATGTCACTACAAAACAATACTATAACCTCAGGTTTTTTAAATCTGTTTTTCCAGTAAATCTGGTTTCTAGGCAAATCCATGGAATCTTTTGAAAACCTTAAGAAAGTGTGGAATCAAAGTTATAAAAGCACAATGCATTCTGTTCTTTTGGAAAGGAAGAGACCACATTCACACTCCTTGGTGCATATGACAGCAGCTGCACATATAAAAACTGAAAAAGCTGTGACCTCGGAAGCAAAAGCAGCAAGATTCAGAAGCAGAAAGTAAAAACCAAAAGAATTAAAGCAAGATACCTACAGAGATGGGATATGTGCAGATGGGATATGGAAAATAGCAACATTATGAGCCCTGGGATTGAGAAGTGAGGAAACACAGATGGTTCTTCTGGCTCATGAGGAACCCCCTGGCCCACAGACACGGAAGCGTGGCAGAGAAGACATCCCAAAGAAATAAAAACAGCCAGGGGAAGCTACACAGCCTGTTAGAGAAGTTCCTGACCTCTCTGCTGAGCTGTCAGAACATCAGGAGGAGAACACCTGGGACATATTAGACCCAAGTAAATAAATTCTGCCCAATCCATAGTGGCTCCATGCAGGCCAGGTGTGTCTGCTCCGTGCTTCTGGAATTGAGAGCATGGTGCAGAGATTCCCAAGTGGCTGTGGATAGTCAGCTGGCTCCACACAGGCTAATTTTCTTGGTCTGAAAATTGCAACTCTCAGAGCTGGAAGCAGAGAAGGTGGGAGCATGGAGAAGACAGTGTCAGTTCCGGGGAGAAAGCAAGAAGGTAACTGCAGTACTTTTCAGGTAAGGATGCAAGAGAAGCAGGAGAGTTTGGGGGAAGGAAAAACAAGGATTAGGAGCTGGATCAAGTGAGATGCACTGTACTGCCAATTCCCTCAGCGGTGTCAAAGGTAAAGACACTTGGAAGTGCAGTAGCTGGGACTACATGAAACTTCAGCTTTGTGCCATCAGTGGTTCACTGGTTGCTGGGAAATGCACTCAGGCTCAGTATAAATCCTAGGGACAGCCAGGGCTGAGGCTGGGACAGAACACATTTTTTACCGTGTGGACCCTTCGTATGGACAAAAAAACCCATTATTAAATCATTACTTATCAGTATTAAAGCACCTATTTGATAAAGTATTTACACAATCTTCTGTTGAAAGGCTCAACCCTATAGGAATTTTATTTCCAGTGAAAGAATATAAATTATCACACCAGTATACATTTTTATCTTAGTCAAAAAGAAACTCACCAGAAAAAGGATTTTTGCCAATTATTAGCACATTTGGCAAAGACATCATGATCAGCTGCTGCAAAGTCTCCTATAAAAGTTAATCAAAACATTATTTACATCATATGTACATCAACAGCCACTAAAGAGAAATTAGTATTCATTAAGTAGTTTAATCTTTTTCAGGACTTCATGCATACACATTCAATACTTAATTATTTGCACTCCAATTAAAAAATCAAACTTACTTCTACAAAAGCCTTGTTTCACTGGGTTGCACAATCATCTCACACAGGAAAATCCTCTTGTGGCAATGAGCTGGCTTAGGGATCTTAAGCCAACGAGATCCCAAGTCTCAGAATGCAGCAAAACCCTTTAAATATATTATGCTCATGTTTCCCTGACTAACTTATTGACACACATTTGTTTTACTGGCTCTAAGGTGCATTTCTACTGCAAAGGATCCATTTCCTTTATTTCACGCTTTCTTTGGCTTCACCAAAACGTGGATGTGAAAACCCCAGGGGTTTTTGCTGTAGTGGCACTGGATCAGCTGTGAATATAAAGGTACAAACCTCTGTCTGCACAATCACATGGAATTTTAGCTTGGAATTGCCACACACCAGGCAGCAGCTCTGCCTATCTGTTCCATGGATTCCATCAATGGAGCTCCTGTAATGGCTGTAATCGGGTCAAATCCCCAGTCTAGACAGAGCCTAATTCTCCTGAAGCAGAATAGTCTTTCTCCTGTTCCCAGATGTTTATTCCCAGCAGATGCCATCCTATAGTCAGGTTTTTTGTTTTTCCCCAGTGACAGATCCATTACTATATAAAATGTTCCTACTCAGAAGCAATGTATTCCAGAAGAGCCCAAGGCACACATCAGGTGTCACACTATAAGCAAAACCATAACACCAGTCCACCTGCTTCAGGTCAAACTGTATTTCTTTAAAAACACCTGTAGAAATTATTAGCCACAGCTATACTTGAAAGTTCCCACCAGTTAATACAGGACATTAAAATTATATCTGAATTGATTAATTAGCAGTCTGCAAAACATACATTCCCTCTGGGCATGCCTAAGACAAATTATAAGGGAGAAAACAGCTTTGACCTCCTCAAATACCATGAATTTCAACCAACCATGACACCTGTACTTCTCAGACTTTGATAAAAACAATTTTCAAACAGAAATATGACATCAAGTGCACCACAGGTTGTTTTAAATCAATACAAAACAGATAAAATACAAGGAATGTAACGAGTATCGATAGCTACTATGAAAGAAAATCACTCATTTTTAGCGTGGCTTTTGTTGTTTTCTGGGGGTGCTTTTTGGTAGTACCTCAAATAATTCCCTGATGCTATCACAAAGCTGATCATGTATCATAAAGCAGAATGTGAGCAGCAGTAACCAGAATATGTGTCCTGTATAGACACAATCACCTGTCTCTTTCCACCACCTCTGCCCTGCTCCAGAGATGTCTGACACCTTTTCTGTCACTCGCTGTTAACCTCAGCACTGGGTTTGCTTGCACAAACTTTGACAGTTCATTAGCATTTATTGTACTGAAGATTTTCACATCCTCAGTCAAAACTGCTGAGAGCTGTCATGGAAGCTCACTGGATGAAACCTCTCAAGCCCACCAAAAATTTCAAATCACAGTCCTGAATTAACTGCTGAGAAGAGTTCCACACTCTTACACTGTCAAGAAATGTACAAGCTCAAATTACTGGTTCAGGATCAGAATTGTAATTCCAGAGAAAAGCAAAGATGATGCAGGAACAAAAAAAACTTGACTAATCTAACATCACACCTTAATTTTGAATGTTATATTCTACCAGTGCAGGTTGTTTGACAAGTACAGCCACAGCACTGATGCAATCATTCCCTAAATTGAGAGAAGGTTTTCCACTGTTGTAAAAACACATGGAACAAACCAGCATGGACAAGTTCACAACAAGAAGTGCTAAGAGTTAGTTTAACACAGTGCAAGAATTCCAAATTCCCACATCCATCAGTGTCTGATTCCAACACTCAATAATATCCCCTCTCAGTACAGTGAGTGCTCTCCTGTCCCTCCCCTGGGATCCCAGGCATCCCCAGGGAACACCCCCAGGCACGGTGCCTGTACACTGAGCTTTCAGGAGCACTCGGGTGTGAGGCTCCTGCCTCACCCCAGGCTAAGGGAGGCCTCTCAGTTTGATTCCAAGGCATTCATCAAACCCCAGCTTTCCTGCCTTGGGGAATTTCACAGGTGACAGGAACTCAACTGACCCCTCTGTGAAACAGCCCCTCCTTTAACACTTCAACCACCACAAAGCACAAACCTCCCTGAAAGGCAGGAGGGCAGTGAACATCTACACATGCAAAAAACCAATTTTAAATTTAAAGGAGCTCTTCAGTATGGAGAGTAAATGCCTTCACTGCTGCTAGAACAGCAGCCCCTCAATGTTTGCATGGTCCCTCACGTGTGACCAAAACCCTGGTGCAAAAAGTGTGTAAAAGAGTTGAAAGGGCAGTTTAACACAGCTTGGACCATTGATGACATGGTGACTGTCTTTAACATTTTGTAAAAAAGAATACTTTTTTATATTAAAAAAGCTCTAAAGAACTTAATTCTATCACAAAGGTTTGGAGCAACATCCACAATCCTGAATCATCCAAAGGTACCTAAATGCCAGCAATTCTGCCTGATACTGGAGCACTTGGACTGGGGGATACCATGAGGCCAGTGCAGGATGGGGAATGCTTTGTGTTCCAATAAAGATCAATCCTGTCAATGTTTGTGCCTTCTGTTGCACCACTTGTGGAACACTAATGCCTGGTGGAAAATTACTTCCATTAGGAAAAGGAAGAGCACATGGGCCTTAGCAGGCAGCAAATACATCCATGTGCAGAGGCTGCCAAGGAGAGAAGGGCAGGAAGCGCTGGAAAGATGTTCCCAGTGACAGCTGGGAATTCTCCCTGCTCTTGGGAGTTTTGGAAAGCACACACCGTGTGTGTACCCAGGAGGAGAAGCACAGTGCAGCACAGGCTGGCCAGGATGTGTGTGGAGAGGCAGAGCAAAGGTTTTCTCCCAGGTCTGGGCTCTCGTGGCAGGAAGGAGCAGGGAAGTGTGCAAGGGCACTAAAAGCCACCCTGAAGGGACACTGGTGACAGCTGCAGTGCCCAGCTGGGGCGTGCCCATGTGTACAACACCCTAGCCAGCTCAGCATCCAGCAGGCACAGGACCAGCTCCTATTACTGCATAAAACTTCAGTGGCTCTTTTACAGCTCTGACTTAGACCCCCACTGCATTTACTTCAAATTCCCAAATTAATTTTAAGCTCAGTAAATTTCACCAAGTTTTTCTTACAAAAATTCCATTTACAAGACTAAAACATGTAATAATCTCTGGCACAAAACTTGCTTCAACTCAGAAAATACCAACCAAGAGTACTTAATGTACTCTAGGAGTAATTGAACAGAGCAAGTATCTATTCTATAAACAGATCACCATTCATACAAAAGTGTGTTCACACCACCCTTATACCTGTAAATAGTGATAAAAAATTTGACCAGATATATAAACACCGATCCACACAAGTATTTCTTGATGACCTTATTCCTGTTACCCTTAAAGCTGTAACTACAGAAAAACATTTAGAAATAATTCCAGGTAAAACTCAAGACAACAAACAATTACTGACCTGATAGTAAGTTTTTATTTGTTTCACCAAAATGGACAAATTTTGAATCCTTAATGATGCATCATTGTTTACTTTTTTGTTGATCCTCTGATTAGCAGACTTTGGATTGCTGCAAAAAGAAAAGAAAAAAGAATACATGAAACACACTGAACAATAATCTTTAAGGCTTCCTCTATAAAACAAATGGTATAGTTAATGTACCAGCACAGCGATTCCCTGGCTTGATCACCGTGCCCTGTTCTCCTCTCCACAGATCCATAAGGAGCTGTGGAAGATGGAAATAGCCTGAAATGTGTCTCTGACACAGCCAGCCAGCCCCACACTCCTGTTTGCCATCAATGCAGCCTGAAACTGGGAGCACCCACCACAATTCCCAGCGAATGGGTCTGACAGGAAGTTTTTGTGGCTGTGTGATGTTATTTTACTACCCTGAGGCACAAGAAGCAAAATGTCATTTTTAAGTTTTAGAACGATGACGAATATGAAACACATCGTGCTAGCACACACTAAACTATTTTAAACATATTTACAGATCACTGAGATGTGTCAACAAAGCATGATTAACTGGAATTTTTGTCATGTACTGTCATATACTACCAGGTTTGTCTTGGCTTCAGAGAGGAAATCAATCCCTTTTTCCTTCACAAAGCAGGAAGGATCTGAGGAAATGCAGGTGAGTCACCCTTTCTCAGTACCTTGTAACACACCGAGCCATTAACACCCACAGGACAGCACGACAACCATTCACTGGGATTCCTCATGGAAAACCAGGCAGAATCAAAGCACTCCCCACAACAGTCTCTGAAATGTTTAAAGATTTCATAAGGGATGGCCAGTGTGAAGTTTCTCACTTTTACAGAGATTCTTGATACAGTTGCACAATGCAACTTTTGATATTTAATGGTATTATTGTATTGTTTAACGATATTATAATCAGATAAATGAGAGCTGGCTGGGATGCTGCACTCAAAACCAAACTACCAACTTCTCCCTGTCAAACCAGGGCTTCCTGCAGGGATATGTGTCTGCTGCCTCTGGTTTTATTCAGCATTGTCATTAATGATTTAGACAATGGAATACAGAATACACTTTCCAGAACAGCCACTGGCAAACTTTGGGAGAAAAAAAAATAAAAAACAACCTTCAAAAAATACTATGGCAATGGAGAATGATCCTGGGAACGTGCAAAAGTAATGGAATTCAATAACTCACACACAAAAGCAAAGGATTAGAGTCAGAATCAAATGGAGAGAGAGGAGTCATTTGCTATAAAATACAAATGACCTGAACATTGTGTTATCATGACTTACTCTGATGCAATTTATCACCGATTGGTAGTTTCACATACTCTCTGTACAAAAATTACATATTTTTCACTTATATATATAAGTTACCTACACAAACCTTATTTGACTTTTACAGCTTGCTTAACTTTTAGCATATTAGATTGTTTTTTAAAGATATATTTATGTCTTTTCTTCAGTTTACTGCTACCAGCATTTCCTGGCTTGTAAGCACTAATGGAAATAATAGAAAAAACACTGCTGGGAAAGGAAGTCAGGTCATATAAAAAAATGCACCTCCAACACACAGACATTTTAAAAATAAAAGTAGTAGGCACAGTATCTTTTTTCTGTATTTATTAATATAAATCTAGGAAAATTAGGACAGGAGTAATTGCCTCATTCCTAAATGCTCATCACCATGTTCCTAAGAATATTATAAACAATTAAAACACATTTTAGAATATATTAGCCAAACCATGTGACTAAGATGTGACCTTGGGTTTATTAGTTCAGCCAACCTGTAGCTGAAAAAGCAACTAAATGGGCTAAAAATAATTATGCTTTGCAGATGCACAGAACTGGACTCATGCTGAATTCATTCAAATTTGTTAAAATCAGAAGAGAAAATCCACAATAAATCCTGCTGACCTACAGAGATCAGCTGAAGTCTCCTATTTCTACATTCATATCTCCAAAAGGCCGATTTGGGCCCTTAATCTTCATCTTTAATCTTAATGACCACGGGATTATCTCTGGGCTTTTTCATCATCTTCAGCAGCATTTCTACAGCCACACATTTCAGATGCCTCTCCCTTTAGAGCACTCAAAACAGGGCACAGGGGTTTCCTGGATATCGTGACAGCTCTTATTTTAGCATCAACACAAAAATTAGTGTGCAACCACAAGAACTCAGAATACAAATCTTACAAAAGCTCAAGCTTTCCATTTCCTCATTTCAAAAGCTGTACTTGGATATCGAGATTTGATCCTGGATGAAGAAAAACTTTCACATTTGCATAGCACTGGATCTTCATGACACCAGGGGATCAGACCCAGCCACCAGGGAAGGCTTGGGCTGCTTTAAAAACCTCACCTCCCTCTATGACAAGCTGACCTGTTTAGTGCCAAAATGATTCATTCCTGTAGCTTAAAACAGAAAGCTGGGGGGGTTTTTTGTTTTGGTTTGGCTTTTTGTTGTTGCCTTAAATTGCAGGAAGCAGTTTACTGAGATTGTGAATTTCTGCTGCGAAGACTTGGGCTACAGATGTGCTCTGGAACTGGATCTTTACCACTTGAAAAATTCAGCTGTCCAGTTACAAGAAGCTCTGCTAGTACATATGATCAGCAATTAAAATCAGAACGTCAGCCTTGGGACAACCTGGTGCACAGAACAAATTTATTTTAGTAATTTTAAGCTTTTTTAAAAGATTGTGGTAAAGGGTCCAACAGAAAGCCCAGACTCCAAGTTCCCTTAACATTTTTTCAGCAAAATTTTAAAACAGGTAATGGTAACAAGAAATTTAACCCACTGTTTTTGAGGTTCAATAAAAGCAAGGTAGTGAGATATCAGTACTAACACTACTAATCTCTACCAATCATTTTTAATTGAATTAAACATGTACCCTCAATAACTCACTGTTGATAGCAGATTGCTTTTTGGGGGTTTTTTTTGGTAATGAATGTCCTCTTGGCTCATTATTCTACAGCCATGGGAGGCCAGTTGTCTTTGACACTCTCAATTAATACATGTTAGCCATGACTAGGATGAGTGACTTGGCAAGAAAATTATTTCCAGTGCTTCCCAGAGTGAAATCCTGCTCTCAACACCTTCCAGTACAAACAGGACTTTACCTCTGTGCTACAGTAATTGAGATCTTTCTAACCACATTATGTCATTAAATGATTATAAACACAGACTATTTACAGGCTACCTACTAAAATGACCCCCATGCTGAAAAGTAAATGTTTAAAATTGAGGGATTCTTCTACCAAGTGGCCTCTGTGCTGGTATTTAACAGAGCTCCCTAATCTTCAGTCACTGATTTATTTCTACCTTTCAGACAGCGTTAGAACTGTCAGGTTTGTGTATGGAACAGCCAAGCACAGACCTGACAGATCCCTCCTCACACCACTGGTACTGAAAGGACCACAATTAGGTCCTTCCTTAGCAGGGGATTCCTTATTAAAAAAAAAAAAACAAAAACTAAACCCACCTTCACTCCCATTACTGATAACCAGGTCTCATTTTCTCAAAGACTCCAACCTGAATGCTCAGCAGTGTCCTTAATCCACTAAACAGCACTTTAAATATTCTTCCTTTAGTCAATACAGGCCATCATCTTAAGTATTGATGTCTTAATTTGTCCCTCTCAAAGAGGAAATAATATAGCAGGATGCTGCCTACACATTTCCACTGTATTTCTGTAGAATTGTATTTTTCAGGCTGGTCCAAGTCAGGGCATACTGATTTTTTTACCAAGCACTTGAAATAACTAAAGAAACCTGATGTGCAAGTATTTTTTACACAGAAAGATAAAATTCTAAACAAGAACTGCCAAAACCTTGTAAGACAAGCTTTAAACTAGTTTACAGTTCTTGAAAACTAATTTATTAAAGATTTTAATGAAGTACTTGTACCCATATGCTGAACTGTTGAATTGTTGTGACCAGTAAAATGTTCATAACGACTACGTTTTTATTAATGCAAAACAATTCTGTTTATTACAATACAGTAGGTCAAGTGACACTGACATAAACTGAAATTAAATAATTTTGAAGATAAACTGGTTCCAAAACAGACATAGCTTTAAAAAGCAGCTTTTTAAAACCGTAAGATTCTGGTGGCTACTATAAACATTTTTAAGGCCATCCATGCTCTGAACTGCTCCTTTTATGAGGTGGGGATACTGAGCTGCTTCAGTGGCAAACAGCCCAGCAAAATAGGGCAAATCTGTCTAGAAGTCGATAGGAAGCAGAGCGGTAAAAGATACCCTTAAGCAATTTTACATTTAAGAGCAACCTACTTATGACAAGATACATTAATTTCAATAGCAATAAAACCAGACAGGAGCATCTATCCCAATAATGCATTAGTTTAAAACTCCTGATTACAGAGAGAACTTCAGTGATTTTGAAATACTACCAGTGTCATGAATCCCAGATTGAGACTTCATATAATCAGGGATTATGTGTCTTTAATTTTTCATTGACCAAAATCTATCAGAAATGGGAATGTGATAGCTTAATGGCCTCATGCTTAAATCTATGCAGACTGCAAACCAGTTGTGTCCTCCCTTGCCATCTGTTCCTTGATGGTACTTAATGATTAAGTCTGGTATCATAACGCACCCTAATTTGAAATATACCATTGTTTGAATGTATTTGGTGAGTCCAGCAAAATGCTACCCTGTGGTTTAGCTTACAGTAGCACAGCATTCACTTGTACAAACAAATGCTGCTTGCCTAATAAAAGTTGTATTTTCTGCAAAGTCCTTTTAACTGGAATGCTGGGGTTCACTCTTGGTATCTGTCAAATATTTCAGTAATTACTGCTAACAAAATTTTGGGGTAGATTTCAAGTAATAAAGCGGCATCTTCATTATTTACTACTGGCAAGAAAATATAAGCATGCTCAAAACATGTTTTACATAGAGATTTAATACAGCAGTGTCCTTTTACTGACAAAACAATAAAGTCAAAATAAAATTGGGGCTTTCACTGGAGAATAATTGACAATCTTCAAACTGCTTAACATTTGACAATTTACCTTTTAGCTGTACAACACCTGCATTTCTACCCTCGAGACTGTTTGAGCAGCAGCCAATGAACAGCTGAAATGGTCGTGTAGCTCTGCAGACATCTGCTCAAACATCTGAAGATACCCCAAACACTGAGATACCCTTTGCCACAAAATCAGTACTAATACCTCAGTTTAAGGACACTGCTAACTCTGCACTGAGCAAGGACTGACTGCGTGCCAGAAGTTCAACAGCTGTATCCAACGTTTTCTGCCTCGTGACCACGTGAGCTTTAGGAAGCAGGCCTAGCATCAAGTCTTTGGCCCCTTGTGCAAAACCCCACTTCCTACGTTTATATCCAACATCATAAACTGTTAGGAGGCCGAAGCTCTATGCCTACAAAAATAAGAAACAACCAAACCACGACCAACTGGCCTAACCCAAATGGAGTGGCTGGTGGGATCACAGGGAGCACTGCCAAGAACGTATCCGTGGATACGGAGCATATGCAGCCAGCTTCCCTCCTGCCAGCATCTGAGCGGGCTCAACTGCTCCCAGGGCAGCTGCACGGTGCCTCCGCAGCCTGCCTGGCACTCCCAGCACAGGAGCTGCGGGGTTCCTCCCAGCTGCAGGCTGCCAGAAGAGCTGTAGCACAGGTTACTGTCCTGCCCACTCACCCCGTGTCCCCCTGCTCCAGGGGTGGGGACCTGCTGCACACCACAGCCTCTGCGTGGTCCCACTGCAGTGGCAGTACCAGCCTGAGGAGACATCCCCTCACATCTCTACACTCCCAAGGTTACATGTGAATGAGCCAACAGCCAGGCAAAATTAAAGTACATTCAACAGGTCTGCTGACTGATCTTTAGTTTCTTCCTCCCAGGGTTTAAAATAAAAAAACAAACTGAGTCCAGAACAGCCCAAATTTATTTTTGTTATCTTTTTTCCCTAACAGCAGCAAAGAAGATGCATGCAGATGAGCAAAATGTATGAGGAAACAAGAAAGAAGGTAAAACACCTGTCATTGACTTAGCACACACTTGTAGCACTGAATCAACACCCCCCAAAAATCCTGATTTCCAAATTTACAGAGCAACCACTCTCTTTATCATCAAATAGTATGGAATAACTTCATTAGTATTGCTTCACCTTAACCTTGACTATTCTTTTCCTATCACACTAGAAGGTAGTATGTAAAAAAAAATAAAGCTTTCTGCCACAAATTGCACCTAGTGAGTCACTGCTGACTGCACCAAGTAACCTGGATGAGCTCCCCACAAGGAATCAATGGATGTGGAGCAGCCTCTCTGCTCCACAGCTGGCAAAAGGTAATCTGGCTGCCACCAAACTAAAACGTGTCACTCACAGAAAGGAAAATCTACAGGATCTAGAGCAGCACGGAACACTTAACACTGATACACAGACACACCTAGGTATTAAAAATCTGACAACTTCTAGAAGAAACATCAAGAAACAAAACTTTTTATGGCGAGAACATACAAGAACCAGAAAAGTCTGACAACCATACACACTACTCCAACAAATCTAAGTATCTTTCAAGGGACATCCTGTTGGTTTACTTGGTTGGTTTGGAGGGTTTTTTTAATTACAGACAGTTTAGCTGCAAATATCATTTGAAAAGGGAGAATTAAACTGCTGTACTTGCACCACATCACTTTTCAAATCAAACTAGACCCCAAAGGTGCACAAGATGCAAGAGGGTACAGGCCAAAGGTCAGGAAAGCAAGAAGATGGACATGCCACAGAAGCAAAATACTAAGGCTCATAAAGCCTCAAGTTTTGACTTCTACTTCAAGCACTGTGTGTTATTTTCCCTCTTAGAGCCAACATTTTTTACTTCTGAGATGAGTCCAAATTTTCAAGACCTATTCAGTTCAGCACCAATTAACAGAGTAGTTGAGAACTACTTGGCTTTGTGATTAACACCTCAAAGCAACTGACCACGGGACACTGCAAACATTGCCACCCCCAGTAATCCTGTGACAGCAGTAAGATCACCTTCACACAGAAGCACTCCCAGATCTGCATCACAAGATGCAGCATGACTTGGCACCAAACATCCCAGGGGAGTGGAGAAGTGTTTTCACACTGCACCTTGGCAGGATCATTCTGCAAACATGCAGGTATTAGTCTGGAAGAAACATCAGGCACAGTTATAAAAGAAGCAGGATAGGGCCAGCAAGTTGTCATCACTGCCAGGAAGCAGCAAGCAGTGCAGAAGAGAAGACAATAAACACTTATGGCCCTGAGCAAATGACATTTGTGGAGCTAACATGCTTTCTGAGACATTTACAATATTAATAGAAGGAAAAAATACTATGGAGGATTTAAAAGCAATACACATTTATGCAGTCTTCTTTATTTAATCTTGAAAAAAACTTTTAAGAGAAGTTTGTAAGTACAGGTTTTTTTCTTCTATCCTAACAGCACCACAGCAGCATGTACTTTGCTTTATTTGATAATCATGTAGCTACCAAAAATAATTTCTCCTTTGAAAGAACTGGAAAATCGTTCACTCATTTTACTCTTGACTTTGAACTTTGCTGAAGCTACAAATTCTCAAAAAAAAAAAGTTACTACTTCATAGTCACAGTACTCTGAACACAGGTAAACACCTCAGCACTGACTGTTAAGAACTGCAAAACATACTGATGTGTGATCTGCCAAGTAAGATGGCACCAAAGCTACAGAAATATTGTAGTTTTAGTGACTAGAAAGCTCTTCAGTTGTAAAAACAGCACCACATACATTCCCACTAAATACTTTTAGTTAGAACACTTTCACTTTAGATAATTTCCCTTTATTTGGAAGGGAAAGAAACCCACTGTAAGTAAATGATTAACAATAAAATACAGACTTTCATCCTTCTCCACAGCCATTTTTAGACTAGTGACAATGTGACATTTGCCTACATTCTCTCATACATCTCCCAGCATCTGTATTCTGGTTTTGCCCAGCACACACAATAAATATACAGCAAGTGTATTCCCAAGCTACCAGGAAATTCCACCAGACACTTTTTGCTCAGGGGCTTATTTAAGAAAAACAAACACATCACACAGAGAAAAACTAGAACAAATATTTCCCTGCAGCTTAAACCAAGATAAAATTCTGTAATAAACCTATGTGGATGTCTTCTGTCACTACAGGAAAGGAAGCAAGTATTGGAGTGTCTCTAAATGTGCAACACAAAGATTCACTGCATGGCCAGGAATATGACAGGCACCATTTATGAGTTCACCCCTTACAATTTCCCAGTCCAAAAATACAACATCAGATAATTTTTGCTTGGGTTGAGCAGCAGCCTTGCTTCAATTCAAAGCCTTGGCATCAAGTAATCCCATGAAATGAAGGGGAGGCATTTTGCAAACAGTGCTCAACAACTGCCTCTGGAGCATCCTCAGGATAAAGACTGGACTCTAAAACAAAGCAAACAAACACACAGACTCTCACACATTTATTCCCAAATAATCACTGACCACTGAGGTCACATGCCCTGACAGAGCAGGATCTTGGAAACATGTCTTGATCCCTAAATAATTACTACCTAGGGAAAAGTGGTGCATTATGAAAGACAAGGAAGGCAAGAAATTGCTGTTTAGCTTAGAGAAAAAAGAGGAGGAATCAAAAATAAGTGGAACATATGAACAAACACTAAACTTAAAGGTCCCTTCTTAACAGAAGAAATGAATGAGGAAAATCTAAAGGTAAATCTCAGATTTGGCATAGGGTAAGATGAGCTTGACTTAGCACCGAAATTCAGTTAACTAGGTTAGTTTTTAAAAGGTCAGAACAGAGCAGTACTCAGCAAAGGTTTGTGGTGGAGAGATCCCCAGACTAGCCATGAAATCTGAAGCAGCACAGCCTTGCCACTGAAGGGTACAAGCTGATCAGGCAGGTGTCTGCAGCTAACTTAAAACTCTGGATTTTACTGCTGCTGTTAGTCTTATGGAGTGCTTTGAAACAGCATGTAGAATGTGAAATGAAAAATTCTCTGAAAAAGAAACTGTAAAGCCATAGTGGATGTAGGCTCTTTCCTAGGCAAAATGCTTTCAATGCTGAGACAAGCTATTTTGGTATTAGATCTAAGATGGCTATTTATGGAACAGATTGACAGACTTAATAGAAACCTCTGTATGTATTAAAAAATAGTTTTTAATTCAGTTTTTGTTCCCTGGCCCAAGGCACTAGCCTAGAGTAAGGATGGGGTAAATAGCAGGGTACCAAAAGAAATAAGGGGACAGAGTCAAAGAAAGATAATCAAGATGGCACATGAAGGAAAGAAGTGGATGTGGATGTGTAAAAGAAGATTAGATTATTTAATTCTTAATCTTCAAAACTTTGCAAGGAACAAGAGTGAACAACAGAGTAGTTTCCTGCTCAGAAATAAATCAGGGTAGCCAGGATAAAGGAAAGCAGACATCAGCTGTGGAAAAGAGTACAGAAGCGTAACAAAAATGGGTAAAACAGGGACAAGTGAAGATCAAAAACTTCAAGCATTCCATGTTCAACTCATGCATTTTTCCCCTTTATCTATCAAAACCCCAATCACCTCACAAGCGCAGATACCAGTCTGTGTCCATCTCACCTGCCCAATTCAGAGCTCACTGCAGCCTGCTGGTCCAGTCTGAAATTATTCGTCATTACACTGAGAACTACATTTTCCTTTGCTCTAATCACAAGGGTTTAATTCCAACAGTCCTGGTGTGCACTTTACAGAATTTGCTTCTTTACAAAAAAAAAGCGACTCTTACAAATTCAGCTTTTGTAAAGAAAAATTCCAGTCCTGCTGCTGCAAAACCATTCCTGGGAACAACAACTCTCCCAAAGTCCAAGTGACACCTTGCACCTGTGGAAACCTGACAGAGCACACCTGGGAAGTGTGAATCTAATCCATGAAGTGATAAAAGTGTAGACTTAATAATATCTGACCTTTTTCTGAAAGACACGTTCCTACTTCTGCTGCCAGAGTCACCGATTTCCTTTTCCTCAAAACTCTTCTCCATTTCCCTGCCCAGCCAGAGCCTGGCTAAAGCTGCCTCTCTCTCCCTCCTTGTCTCCCCAGGAAGGAGTTAACTGGATGGAGTGGCTGTTCCTGCACTCTTTCACAGAGCCAGGCAGCTGGCTCCAGCACTGGAGACAGAGTCCAGTTTTCAGGGGAAGATATAGGCAAGCCAGAAGTATGGGCTGGCAAGCTCAACTGCTCGGAAAAAAGCACACAAGTGAAGGCTGAGAGCTCAGAACAGCAGCCAAGGAAGCTGTCCACATTCTAGGCACACACCACCAGGGTGGTGGGAGGAAACAGGCAGCCAGTCCACCTGGAAAATTTGATGGTGTGAAAGGCCTGCAAGTGGATCCAGTCAGCAAAAAACAGTGGGAGAATGGTAAAAGGGGAAAAACCCAGGAGAGTAATAAAAGACTTCATCTTTGAAGCAGTTTTCAGCATGTCTGGATGCAAAGACTGATATGGAAAGTATCACTTAATATATGTAATTAAGACCAAAGTTATAAACGGCACACTGGGATGAAAACAGCCAGGTTTTCCAGACAGTGGATTAAATGAACTCAGTTCCAGAGTTTGGTTCTGTACATTACCAACGACCAGTCCGGGTCCAATAGTTCCTTTAAACCAGATTTATTTCCACAAATACAAAGCATAGTAAAATAAAACAATTAAAGCTAAAATCCTTTTTCAAGTCTTTGTTGCTTGACCAAATATTAATGGTGGTGGTAAATGTAATGAAAGCCCAAATCTTGTAACTACTTGCAGCTGTCTTTTTTTATTCAAAGGAACCAGCAAGACTCTTGTCAGTTTGGGAACCACAGCTCATACTAAAAGACTTTGAGCATTTCTTACACAACCCTATTGGAATTCAGTTAACAAATATCAGAGAACAAGACCTATCAAAAATGGAAATAAATACCACTCAGAAAATGAGTGTTTCTGTAAAAGTACTGTGATTTTTTTGGATCAGAGGAGTTTATAAACAGTACAATGCTAAGACTATTGAAAAAACCTGAGGTGGTGTTAATCAGGTTCTGGTAAAATATCTCCAGGACAACTGAGTATTATTTTACTGCAATTGTACTTGGGTGTACAACAGGTGACTAATCCATTGAATTATACTGGTTCACTGATTTCAGTACCATACACAACAGATTTTACTCAAGTCCATGAGCACTTTATAATGTTAGAAGCATTATGATACAGAGGTGCAGTGAAGGTATGAAGTATTCCTGGTATGCTCCTCCACCTCCCTGCCATGGCAGAACACCACTGCAGTGATCTCTTGTGCTCTGATTTATTTCCAAGAAGCATGACCCCTTTTTTGTATCAAAGAGCACAAAGATAAAGGCTCAGATTTAGAAAGACAGATGGGTTTCTATCCACAAGTATCAGATACTGACTGATCCCAGCAGAAGGTAAGTAACCGGATACTTTTGAAGAATGGGACCTAAATTTAAACAGGAAATTAGAGACATTCTCTCAAGTTAGGAGCTAATATTATAAACACTGGAACTCTCCTTAATTAAAAATGAAATTTAAAAAACAATAATTAAATTGGCCTGCAGCACCTCAAGCAAGGAAGAGCCCTTCAGATATAACTGGACACTGAACGGAATCTGTGCGATTTTCACATGTCCCAAAACATCCAAAAAGTCAAAGGTAAAAAACATACAAGGAATGCAATGATGGATGAGGTACTAATAAACTCAATGCTGATACACCCCACAGTCTCAGCACCACCAGCACCCTGCAACTATCCCAATGCTGACTCCCCTCTTCCCTGTCTGAATCATTACAATTGTTGAAAATAAAGTTGATCCAGACAAATACAAGGAGAAACAAATGCTGGACTGACAAACTCTCACTTGTAGATGATGGAGGGCAGGATTAACTCTTTTTTAACTGAACAAAAAACCTTCTCTAACTAACAAAGCCACTTTTTTTGGACTGTGTAACTGTTTACAAACCATGCCTAATCCAATATTAACACTCACTTTTATGGTCACAGAATTTGTTTTTGCAACATTTGGCAAGAATAAAGTAAGTATTAAAGTATATATGCAGCAGGACCACAGCGCCTCGAACAGCCTCCACTGCCATAGCTCCTAACCACAGACCTCTAGTTCTCATGTGAAGTCACTGAGCTTTAAAAAAACCCCAAAACAAACAACCAAAAAAATTCCCCAACCCCAACATTCTGAAGAAAAACACTTTCCTTTTGAAGTCACATGACAAATATTTTTCTGCCATATTTCCTCAATATATGGTAGTAAAGAATGAAAGGAAAATAAAAAAGAAAAATAGAAAACACTGGAAATAATCTATATAGGTGATTAGTTAGAGCTGCATCTTTGCAGTGTTTTTACAAATGAAGGTGCTTAATAGGTGGATATTCAAAGTGAACAGGACTAGAAATTAGCAGACATTTCCACAGTGACTTCACCGCAGACAGGATCACACTGCAAAACATGAAACAATTTTTCCCCTATTTCAATCCTGGCACAAAACCCAAAACACACTGAGCCTTCCCAAAACACGAACAGAGCTCTAAGAGGCAATTCTAAGCAGTAACCAGCCGCAATACATCTCAGTTCCCAAAAGACCTTCCAGTGTAGGCACACATTTCTAAAATTAATTTTATTTGTACACCAATGCTTTTACACACACCTCCAGTTTGAGGTAGCTTTCACTGTTCTGACTACCAAACTATTTTTTTTTCACATCTCCAATGTGTATTTTTCACACATACACGCCCAATGCTTCCTGAGTACAGCAATCATGGCATGGGGTCAAGGATGCACAAAGTCACAGCCAAATTCAACACACAGTGCCTTAGGCATGGGAATGTTCCTTCTCCACAATTTTCCATTTTACATACATGCATCAGGTATCAATTTATACTCAGTATTAAAAAACCTGACTGATAAAAGCTTAACTTTAAGACTGTATTCTTCAAAATCACCTTGTTCCAGTGCTAAATTTGCTTTCCAGCTGTTGAACTTTTTTATCCCATAGAAGTTCTACATACTAAATGCGTGGCCACAGCTGACAGTCTACTTACTTTACGCAGTCCCAGAAAAAATAGAAGGAAGTTGTAAAATAAAAATAGTATTCTTCAGTGAAACACTTCACTTAAAATTCTTATTAGAGTGTGCCAGAATCCACTCAGGAATTTTTTTTTTCCCAAAAAATTCCATTCCACCAAGTTTTCCATGTTTTTCAACGTTAGAGTGAATATTAGAAGTGAATACTTGGGAGTTTTAGTTACACAGAAGTAGGTGACAAGGAAAATACTGGTTTCAAAAGGCTATGAATTCACACTTGAATGTGGTAAAGTGTTGCTCTTTTGACACAGATTAGTTACACAAGCTGAACAGCAAGAGCAAACACTTTTAAAGCATTAAATATGAGTAAAAGCTACAAACGGAGCAAGAGGATGCCCATCACTGAGCAGTGTTCCTGAGAACAGCTGCCAATGCAAGCTGCTCACGCACTGATGGATGTACCCAGCCAGCAATAAGCCCACAGCTTTTCATACCTATACAGAAAATAGATGTACTTCTCTGCGGAGACTTGAAATACATTTTTAATAAACGTATGTAGAAATTTTTGCACTAGTAACACTTTTATGATTGTATCACTAGACACCTGACAAGTGCTACTCTCCAGCATGACAGTAGTGGGCAACATTCCAGTCAAAATTATGATTAACAGAGAGCCACTGTAAAGGATTTTTTTCTAACAACCAGAGTTTTCAATAAACAGTTTATAAATGCACATAAAAATGTTTCTTCTGTGGGCTGTAGCCAGAAAACACTCTACACTCTCAATTAAAGCATCAGCTTTACTGTTTAACTGCTATATACTTTAATTTGGAAGTGTGGAAAATGAAAAGGAAGCAGTCTAAGGACAGTCCTCCTGCTCAGTGAACAACCCTGTGTGAGTTGCACGCCATCCTTAAGTTGCATGTCACGTGCACCAAGATATGGATTAGAATCTTATTAGCCGAGCAAATTTATTCAAAATTTTCTTTGTAAGCATGACTTACAGCAGGATGAGCCTTTTTTATGCCTCTCAGTGGAAATCTGGGAAACTGTTTACAGTCATCCCATTTTCCAGTAAGTTCTACAATGATGATTCAGCCTGTATCACACTATACATCCTGCAAATGCATTGCTCGGACATTCAGCTGTGCAGAGTCGGGATCTGCCACGATCCCGAGTCTCCTCTTAACTCACCACACGACCGCGTCAAGCACAAATGAAAGTAATTTACCAAGGTCAATACGGGGAGAGGGGGGAAAAGGATTTTTCACAAGGCAGAAAAAAAAGCCCCCAAAAAACCAAGAGAAACGAACCAGCTAAAAATAACCCCAGAGCAGCGCTTGCCCACACTCACATTTGCAGCATGACTTCGTTCAGATACACTCCATCCACCAGCGCCACATATTCCTCCAGGTTGGTCCCATTTCCTCCAGCTAGCGGTCCGAACGTCTTCACCTGGAACAGAACCAGCAGCAGCACCGTGACACCAACTCCACCTCGCTCCCTGCCGCAAGGCTCTTCTCCTCAAACAATGAGCAAAAAAAAAAACCCAGGAACGTGTGAGGGGAAAATGAACGCTTACCCAGGTGACAAGAGGGCTCGACATGAACTGCTCCAGAAGGGGTGTGAAGATCTCGTTCTCCATTTTACAAAAGAATGGTTAACATCAATGCAGCTCCTCTGACGCAAAAAATAAAGATAAGTCCTTCACTGCAGCAACTCTCTGGAATGCTCCAAGGATTCAGCTGGAGTGAGTGAACCCCATTTTTACCAAGCGATGCAACAGCAACAAAAGTCAGTGCGCTGGCAAGCGGGATTTATCTTCCTCTTTCACGAAAAAATGCATCTGAAAGTCCATCTACGCGATTTTCAGCCTTTCCATTGATGCCTCTCCCTTCCTACATAGCGAAGGAGTGGAAGGAAGGAAGGAAAGAAAAGAGGGAGGCTGCCTAGCTACTGGGATTCTGCATCAGACAAAAAAAAAGAGAGGAAGGAAAGATCTGCTTCAGCAGCGGCAGCGCCGCAGAAAGGAAGGAGAAATTCCAGCGAAACTCCGCAAGCTCATCCTGCCCCTTCCCCACAAAAAAAAGCCCCAACCCCGGGCGACGGGAGCAGCGAGGGCAGCGACCCCCGCCCCGCTCGCAGCCAAGCCCCCCGGGCTGCGGCTGCACCAGAACCCCGCTGCCCCCCGCAATGGCACCGACAGGGAACCGGCCCCCGGAGGGATCGGGGGCTATTTTAAAACAGTTCCCTTTTCTATCCCTTCCCTTTTCCACTAAACTACGACGCCAGAGAGCGGCAGGACCAGCACACGCCGCCCGGCCCCACAGCCTCGCCCTTCCCCCGCGCTGGCCGCTCCCCTCAGGCTCCGCTCTCCCCTCGCCGCTCCCGGAGCGCCCCCCGACCCCTCCCCAGCTGTTCTCCTGCCGCTCGGCCACCGCTCCTGCGGCGCCAGCTCCGCTCCCCACCCCCGTCCTCCCGAACTGCGGGGCCACCTCGCCTCAGCCAGCGCGGCCGCGCCGCATCGCTCGCCCCCTCCTCGTCCTCGTCCTCCTTCCCTCCCTGCCTCCCTCCCGCTCTCCCTTCCCCACGGGCGGCTCCAGCGTACGGATCCCTCCGCCCGGAGCCGGGTATCCCTCCGCCGCCGCTCGGGGATGGCGGCGCGATTAGAAAGGGGCGGGGCAGCGGCGAAACCGCTGCAGGACTCGCGCCTGGCGCGCGCGCGCGCTCGAGATGCGGCTGCGGGCACCGCTGAGCCTTCGGCGTGAGGGGTAAAGATCCTCGTCCCTTCCCTGCTCCGCGAATAAAGGTGCCCCCGGGGGAGGAAAATGCTCTTTCCAATCCCCCTTGTGGGGGAATAAAGGTGCCCGTGAGGGAGATGCTCTTTCATTCCCTTCTTGTGGGATAAAGATGCCTGTGAGGGGAAAACTCAACGCCGGAGGGATATTCTCCATTTCCCTTAGGAGAATAAAGGTGCCCGCGAGGGGAAGAAGTGTGGGCGAGAGGGAAGTGCTCTTCCATTCCCCTCTTGGGGAATAAAGGTGCCCGTGAGGGGAAAACTCAGCCCGGGGGCGATATTCTCCATTTCCCTCGGAAGAATAAATGTGCCCGTAAGGGGAAAAGCACGTGAGGGAGGAAGAGAGGGAGATGCTCTCCCCTTCCCCTTTGGGGGACTAAAGGTGCCCGTGAGGGAAGGGAAAAGCGCGGGAAGGAGAGGCCCTTCCAGTCCCCTCCTGTGGAACGAAGGTGCCCGTGAGGGGAAAAGGGCGGGAAGGAGATGCTCTCCCTTTCCCCTTTGGGGAATAAAGGGACGCATGAGGGGCAAAGCCTGTGAGGGAGGGAGATGCTCTTCCACTCCCCCCTTAGGGAATGAAGGTGCCTGTGAGGGGAAAAATTCGGCATGGGAGAGAAATGACCTTCCATCCCTCTCTTGGGGAATAAAGGTGTCTGTCCATGAGGGGAAAAGTGTGGGAGGAAAAAGATGCTCTTTCTTTCTCCTTTGGTCAATAAAGGTGCCCCTGAGGGAAAAATTCGGTGCAGGAGCGAGATGTTCTTCCATTTCCCTTTTTGGGAATAAAGGTGCCCGTGAGGGGAAAAACTCAGGAAGTGGAATCCAGAAGCGGGACAGGTTTTCCCCTCAGGAAGAGGAATCCAGAAGCGGGACAGGTTTTCCCCTCAGGAAGTGGAATCTAGAAGCAGGACAGGTTTTCTCCTCAGGAGATGGAATTCAGACACACCGATGTTAAGGCAAAATCCAACTTTCTGGAAAGGTTTTGTGGGGAATCAGAGGGTGACAAGCAGTGTGCTGGCCTGATCCATTGTCCCTTCCCTGAGGCTTCTCCTGCTACTTATGCTTCCAATATTCAATCCTGCATTAATATGCATGGATATATCTGCTTAATACATTATGTGGTTCATTGACAAAGCATTTCACAAAATCTCAAACTAAATCCAGCTTCACTTCCATGTGGTATAAATTAAATTGCAGCAGCATTTTTTTCAAATACCTTTAGTTTTGCACATCCAATTAAAAAAAAACCAAACAAAAACAACAAAACCCACAAAACATTGCAATAGAAGTGGCTGAAATTAAGTGGTTTTGAAAAAAAGTCAAGTAACAGCTAAATAGATTAGGTTTTTCTTAACCCAAATACTGGATATACATTTTTCCTAATGTCCAAGATTGGGAAAAAACCAAATTCCAGTTGTGACCTGTTTTCCATGAAGAATGCCTAAATAACAGATTAGAAAAATAAATTATGGACTTTGCAATACTAGTCTGTCTTTTGCATTCTAAAGATTTTTTAAAAATTTAAGCAATGTTGCATAGTTAAATGACTTTGGTTCTAACAGTTTTATTTTTTCAGCAAAAATCAGGTCTTTCCCTTCCAAACCAGAACTCTAGAGTGAACTCAGCCCTCCTGTGAAACAAAAGAAATAAGGAAGGGCAAAGGAAAAACTGTGCAGTCTCGGTTCTGAATGAGAACCTGGTGATCCATGGGTGAAATAACTGCCAATAAATTCCCAGCCCTTAAAGGCAGCCACAAAAGCATTTTTGTACAAGCCTGACCAGCCAACCGCTCTGCTCGCTGTGTCTGGCAGCAGTCTATAAACATGGGATTGTGCCCTCAGTGCCATGGAACTTCCCGGGCTCATCCCCTTGTTTCTTGCGGGCTCTAATTAGGCAGTAATGACTTTGGCATAAAGCAATTCCTAGGAATTAGAGACCGGCCAGTGGAAGTTGATAGCCCATGTCGTAGTAACAGCAGCTGGCTCACAGGAACCATTTTATACTGAGATTCCCTAGCACTAAAAATTGAATTTAACGGTTTTAGATGGTTTTGCTACCATCCACATCATGCAGTTCACCTGTGTGCTCAGCATGGCTGTTGATCGCTGTTCCTGCAGGAAGACTGCTACATTTTAGATATGAAGTGCGTTGTCAGCTGTTTTATCTCAGATGATTTACAGTTCCCTATTTGAACTGGAGATTAGTACAAGATAAAATTTCAGAAAAACTATCCAGACGCTGTCAGAGGAGTTTTGTTTTCGGTTTTGGTTTGGGTTGGGTTTTGTTGGTTTGGTTTGTTTGGTTTTTTTTTTTTTTCCCCAAGAATAAGAGCCCTGAAAAGCTGTAAAGAATCTCTAAAGTTTCTTCTAAGTAGCTTCCACTTTGTCCCACAGAGTGTGAGAATTTTACCCCATTTTCAGGTAAACACAGACACCGACCGGGAGGAACCGCTGCCAGGGCAGATGTTTGCAGTGGAGTCAGAGCCAGAAGAACCTGGATTGCAGCCACCTCAGTGAGGTGAGACAACTCGCCCTAGGACAGGAAGCTGTCAGCCTTTGATTGCTGAGCCCTTGTTTGACAGACAACCCTTAAAATGAATTAAAATGTTTGTCTTTCGAGTTGTTTCTCTGATCCTGAACGGAATACGGAAGGCTTTCATTTTTAGCGTGGCTGTCGGGAGTCCCAGGAGTATTGTTCTAGGAAATACTTAGAAGTCACAGCCCTGCAGGGCTACATTACTGTAACCTGTTGCTTGTGATATATTTGGCAGCATTGTTTTAGCACTTTTTACCTGGGAAGGCTCCTAAAAGCAAGTTTCATGACTGCACTGGAGAGTGGCAAATCCCAGAACTGTTACGAGAATTCAGTACCAGCTGAGGAAGTTGACAGCTGAAGTTAGCTGACCCAGAAACAGAAGAAGCATTATTAGAAAACTGAAGTTTTAATAGTTTTAACTATTCTAAGAATGTACATTCAGGAATATTTTGGAGCTAAAAAAATATCCTTTTTATAATTTGAAAAAATGCATAGAGAACATCTCCTTTTCCGGAACAGCACCATCAGTATTTAATACAGAGTGTGGCCTACTGCTTCTGAAAAAACAGATTTAGAGATTTAACCTTGTTTGAAGAGCAGTGTTTGTTCTTGCACAGGTAAAGCATTCCCATCTCTTTTCTTTTGCATCTCCCTTGTATCACAAAGACTCTACACAAAAGACATGGAAATTACAAATGATCTGTGCCTAGATCCCAGATGTGCAAATTACAGTTACTTCATCTTCTCAGTGACCTTTTTTTTACTGTAGCATCATTTCCTGTACCTGCTATTGCGAAATAAAAATTGAGAAAGAATGACTAGAACACAACCTGATGCCTTAAATCTGCAGAAAGCAAGGAAGTGTAACCATGTACAGCCCCTCTTACCTTTTCAGGGCTTGTCGAAACATTTTGGGTCAGCCCTGCCCACAGTGAGCCGAGGGAGGGAACAGTTTGGGGAGCAGATGACAACCAACCTGCTGATGCAAGACGCAGTGGTTTTCTCTTCCTCTTGTACACGAGCAAAGGAAAGAGGTGATGCTGCTCTTGTTGCTGGCTCTGCCTCCCAGTCAGCACTGCTGTGCTGAGGGGCCTTTGCCTGATGGGACTTGAGAAAACAGGAAAAACAGGGATCAAGTGTGGATGTTTGGGATCCTCAGCAGGATTATGAAACCACAGCCAAAACTGGAATGTTCTGAATACGGGCTGACTTGATAGGACAGTGTCTAGTGAAAACTGCAAGCCAGTGACAAGGACAGCCACCTTCCTTGTCCTGTGTTTGATCCCAGAGAATCCTATTTCCCTATCAAACCAAGACTATAGGAATAGATGGGGCAATAAAGGGAAGAGTAAGGGCGCTGAGGGGTTGAACCTTTTTAAGTATGGCTAGGAATTCCTAAAGGTCCCACAAATACAGTGGACTAAAAGTTACTTTTTGTTCCACAGGAGTGAAAGCAGGGGAAATCCCTCTGTAACATGAATAAAGAACTGAAAATTCCACAGCACTTCTTGAAGATTTCTTCCCTGCTGCAGCATCTGCTCTGACGTGACCAAAATTCCCCTGTAAGGGATTCTCCATCAACTGTAAGGGAACTTCCTGAGAAAATTGTAAGTAACCTCAAAATGAGGGTATTCTGAGTGAAAAATTAAGAAGAAAGTCATAGGGGCTTGGGGAAAGTTGGTGTTGACCATTTAAGATTTTGTACAGATCCCAGACATTTTACAGTTCATGTCCAATTGTAGCAAGTAGCAAGAAATTCATACAGAGACAGCAGACAAAGAATACCCTGTATGGGTACCAGTGTCAAATGCATCAGAATTTCCTGTCAGGCACAACGTTAATTGCAAGAACAGCTATTGACCATTTCTAGCCATGCCCACCTAACATATCCACACTTTCCTTCCAGGACTACATGAACAGTATTTAAAAGATTAAACATTTGGTAAAAGTGTCATATTTAATACTGGCATTCCTCTAAGGAGGGAGGAGCCTACAGCTTTTTGCTTCTCTTCAATCAGTTGAAAAGGCAGGAAGAATGTTTCTGTGGCAGGCCAGCTGATGTGATCAGAAATAAACCAAGTATTTATCTTGATTTTTAAGCTTTTTAAGCTAAGTATTTCCACAGGTTTAAACTCTTAAAAGGGTGTCAGAGAAATACTCCCTTTCAAAGAAAATTCATTTGAACTTAGTATTACAATTCAGCTCTTTTTCCTGTTTAGCCAATAAAACATCTTTTTGACTGTCATCTGTGAACTACAGGGCTGTCTAATAACGCTGTTTGTGAATTTCCCTTTGTTATTTGCTGTGTACAAAGAAAATAGATTGTTATTCCCCTAAAAGCAAGCGTTGAGTATTACAGCAAGAACAGCAGTTACCAGGACAATAGCTTTGGTACTCACTTCTGTTGTGGCCAGTGGAGTGAGACTGAGCAAAAGCCCTTGCTGACATGCCTTCTGTCAGAGGAGATCCTGCCAGTGCGAGCAGTGTTTCTTATGAACTGGGTCAGAAAGATGAATTACAGAGCACGCTCTGCCTTTCCTCTGATGGGGAGCAAAGTGCAGCCCAGGCTGCTCATTGTTAGCAGTCACAGCTGCCCGTGGATCCGCGGATCCGTGGCTTAGGAAACCAAGATACTGGAATTGTATCAACAGCGCTAGGCCATCTCAGATCCCTGATGTACTGAAACGTTGAGCTGGTTTTCTTCTCCAGTGTTTTCCTTCAGCATGGAGCACTCTCCCCATTCAGCTTCACAAAACAGAAGAGGGTTTGTATCCTTGGGAAAGACTTTTGTATCTCTTAAAACTCCATTTGACTCAGTTGTGCTTTATTATGACATTGTTTGCTTTCCCTCACACAACACCACATTCCTGGTAATTGGCTCCCTGTCCTTTGCCGTGGACTCATGCTGCTGCCTCCCTACTTTCACCCACGTTTTTTGCAGTCCTGATGTCACTTGACCCCAGTAGCTTGGGCAGTGCTGCCATGAGACCCAGATTTCTGAGCTCAGGAGAGGTTATTAATTTCCAGAGCCCTGCATCACCTTTGATGTTAGCATGTCTCATTAGAGAGGCATTCCTCACCAGCTGGAGGTGGATCTTCCCAAGGTCAGGAAATAATGAACTGGGTAGAGAGCATTTAGTCTTTGAGATTTCCATTTGTGTACGTGGACTTAGTTACTAAAAAATATACAGCACTAAGAATGCAGCTGTAGTAGAATCATTTCAGTTCAAACCCCTGCTCTTCTGAACTCCCTCCCTCAGGATTATCCTATTCATTTTCATGTCTGATTTTACCCCTGGTTATTTGTCAAATTATTTATGTCTGAAAACAGCTTTTCTCTCCATGAAACACTGGTGAAGCAATTAAAAGCTTTTAAGATATCTCTGCTTTGCCTTTGGGAAAATCATTTGACAATCTTATAGAACAAGAAAACACAAGTTATTTACAGCATCACACTAAAAAGACTGATATTAAAATACATGAACTAATTAACAGAAAAAACTATAGGTCATGAAAAAATAATTAATGCTGGATTTAAAAAAATAGTAATTATTACACTTATTAGATAGCATTCCTGATGAAGCTTCTTGCAAGAGGGTGAATTTCTGAGTCACCTGAAACTGGGAACAACCTTCTCACTCACACCTCTTTCAGACACCACTGATAACTGTATGACCCCTTCATTTGCATTAAGTCCAGAGGGTTCAATGATACCAGCTGAACTGTGAATTTCATTGGTGATGAACACAAAATTGGGATTCTTACCTACTCCTGTTCATCCCTGGAAAACATGCCATTTTTTAACCCATATCTACCACCCTTTAAAATTTCTTATTGAAGTATTTTCCTACGATGGGTAATTTTTCTTCTGCTAAAACCTACAGTGATACATTTGGTCATTTTGTTTAGGCTTTTCCAAACCACTGTCATCAACAGCTATTTCCTGCCTATTCCTTTCCATTCCTTTCCTTTTCCGAAATATCTCCCTTAGGTGGATTTTTCTTGCCAGCTTTATGTACCTATGAAATGCTCTATTTTTTCCTAAGGTGGTCATACAATATTGAAGTTCTTTATGATTTTTACATTCCACTCTGTAACACAATTTCTGAGTTAAGGGTATAGCAGTATGCAGTGGCTGAAAAGTCAAAGGATGGTTCAGCAAAATACTAAATTTCCTTCTAATTTCAGGTTTATACTTAGATGTCAATTGTTTGGGATTTTTTAAATCTATTATGAAACAAATGAACACACTCTTGATTATTAATCAGTGATTACCTAAAATTACTACTGAAACAGGGTGCCCAGGGGAGTGGTGGAGTTCCCATCCCTGGAGGGATTTAAGCCATGCAGATGTGGCACTTGAGGACATGGTTTAATGGTGGCCTTGGCAGGGCTGGGGGAATGGCTGGATTCAATCTTAAAGATATTTTCCAATCTAAAGGAGTCTATGATTTGTTTGGGTTTTTTTTAATAAACTGGGTAATAATATTAGAATTCTGATTTCTGTGTATATCAGTCTTGATTTTGGCGCTTGATAATTCTTGTGTGGGCCAGAGAAGGTTTAATTTCGATTAAGGTCATTACTTTTAAATATTAGGAACAGGTCCAAAATATATAAAGTATTAAAATATAATCGGTTTGATATACAAAGTAAGAAGAATGTTGTAGTCTTTTCACACAGCAAATGCTCTACTACAATAATGAATAGCTTGAAATCTAAATATTTTTGTTATTGTGGTCTATAGAATATTTTTGAACATAGAATTAGTCTACCTTAACAGTCCGCCTTAAAAGGATGAGATTATTCAGCTTATTCAGGCTGTATCTCTGCAAAAGGAAAACACCTTAACAAAGAATGGTTTGTTGCTGACCTGCAGCTGGTTATGGCATTTCATCTGAAAGCTTATTTAAGTCCTTAATGGTAACATTTATTCCCTCTCCCTCAGAGGAGTATTTTACAAACAAAATTAATTAACTAATGAGGACAGCCAATTTTGTGCTATAGTTGAGGCTGACAGTCACCCAAAAGGGGTGTTGGCAGTAATAATAATCATTATCCCAAAGCCTGGAGAGGTCTCCTGCCTCTGATGAGATCCCTGCTGGAGCTGGATCTCCCAGCCTGGGTGCCTGTGGAGCACAGGGAACAGGGAGCTGCCGGCAAGAAAGCAGAGCCTGCTGCAGAGGGCTTGTGTACTAATAGTGCAATAGCCCACGAGTTACCTCTGACTCAAATTATCCACCTCTGCTCCCTGGAGACTTGCCCCAGTTCATGCACACGTCCATTAAAAAGATGACTGACATGCTTCCAGCTTGTGAGGCTTTTTTTATTTTTTAACATTTCAGAGCTGATCCTTCTACACTGAGAGGAAATACACATTGCAAATGATTCAGATTGACTTGACTTCATAACTGCTCCAAGCTCAGATCTTCTGCCCTGTCTAGTTCTTTCTTTTACTGCTTCTGTCCTGATGCAGTTAAGTGGAAGCAGGGAACAGTGAAGTATTGGGAGTTCTGTAGTTCCCTTTGTAACAGCGACAAGGACTGTGTTTAAGAAATTAGTCAGGCATTTAGGAACTGCTAATCCTTCTTGTGAAGAATACAAGGCTTGTTTCTTCCAAGGAATTCCTCACTCAAGAGCCTATGACATAGTTCAGTTTTACCTACTAAATGTTCTTGCAGCAAGACAAAAAAAACCAAAAAATAGGTGTTTAATGTAATTTTCTTCTCTTTCTGCCAATTTTTCTTGGGCTGTTTTGTGATCGCATTGTTATGATAGACCATGTATTTATATGTCTGCTCTTTGAACAACTAATAATTGTTCCAGTGCTTATTATTAATGATAACAAAGAGAAATCCTACTGGTCAAGAAGCTTAACAGCAAACAAATTTAGACATGATTTCAGTTCAGTTATCGAGGGCTTAGGAAATGGACACAAGCAGGAAGCTTCCTCCAAATTACCAAATAAATTCTTCCCATAGGTATCTCTGTTTTCCCTGTCACTGTGGGTTATACATCATAATCTGTAACAGCAGGAAAGCAACAACATCACATACAGTGACAGTTTGTTTTCCCCTTGCTTCTACACACAAAAAAAGTAGTGGTTGCAAAAGAAATAAGAAAAACTGTGATACAGGTAAGTCAACTAAACCCCAAATTTCTAAATAATGACCTTTCATTCCTACTATGACCCTATTATAAGTGAAAGTCAAAATTCTGGCAGTAGAGATTATATAACTAGATTTACTTTATACCAGAAGTACAGAATTGAAGCTCCTTTACCTTATGTAACACTTATTTTAGCTTATTTTTAACTGTGACTTGAAAGTCATTCTAGGAGCTCCTTAAGCTTTTTTTTGTCAGTTTACTACAAAGGAAAATCAAGATGAAACTGCACCTCCTCTACAATGTGCTTAAACCAAGAGTGCCCCCGTGAGGATTTTTAAAATATATATATGCATAGGGGTAGACAGCTTGAGGGTGACTGTTGAAGGAAAATTAAACTTAGTACTTTTTTCTTACAAATAAGGCCCAGAAAGTTGCACAAGGTATTTCTACTGATGTTTTATTAGGCTGACGTGGATCCAAATAGGCCTTGTTGCTTCCAAACTTCTCTGTAATTTTGGCTATACCTAAAACGACATAATTAAGTGCCCACCTCCATAAAGCAATAAAAAAGTCTACCAAATCTTTAACAAAAATAACAGTGCTGATTTGCAGTAAAGACCATCATAAAAATGCTTTGATTCAAAAGACGAAAATGGGAAAAAGTCCTCAGAAATAATTGCAGGTAAGAAAGATTTCAGAAATAAACAGGATTTATTATGCCATACCACATTATGAGCAGAAAAGGAGAAAGCGTGTTAAAGCAAAAGTTCCCTGACATGGAAAAAGTCAAAGAGGAACAGCATATGAGAAATTCTGAAAGTGTCGTGTATAAAATCTCGTAAGAGAACTGCTTATTTGAAAATCAAAGAGTTGCTTCTGTTCCAGGGGGTGCCCACATAGGGGAATGGAACAAATTAATTGTACTGAGCTCAGTTACTGCTTATTGGAACGATCTGAATCCATACGATGCAGTCAGTAACTGGCACGATATCACACATCTGCTTCTGCTACAAAGTGGGGATTTGCAGGCGTAGTGAGCTGGTACTGGCTTTGATATTGATGCCTCAGAGCTGTACTTCAGTTTGCAGTCCTCCTGGAACTTTACCACCCAACCTGCCTCCTCAGCAGCCCAGGCAGTTTGCTCTGGGATCTGCCTTCAGCCCCGATGTCCTTTGTACTTACAGGGCTGGCATTAGACTCAAAGAGCCTCAAGCAAGGGACTGGCTGAGCCCTGAGGAGCAGCAAGTGCTCAAGTGGGCCCTGATAACAAATCTCTCAGCCCTTTTATCTTCCAGCTCTCAATGCCTGTGCACACCCAAAGATGCAGACCTGCAATTGAGATGTGGGTGTTTATCTTGTGGCTGTATGGCATCAGCGTTACACTTCACTCAATATGTGCCTGAAAAAAAATAACCCTTGCCTTGTGTATCTCCAGTCACCTGCTCCTAGCCAACCCAAAGGCCACTCAGCCTTTCACAAACTGTCACCTTCTCTTTCCAAGCTCCCTGTCCTGAATTCTTAGTGTCCAACCTCCTCACTCATGTTTTCTGTGGTGAACAGTGAAGGCCTGGCAGAAAAACCCACTTAATTCACTTGAACCTTTTGCTCAACGACTTCCTTATCTCATTCCTTCACGTTGGTTCAGCTTCAGAGTTTGCTGCTCTGGAAGTACTTCTCTTTCCCATCCCTCATTCCCTCTGGCATCCTGGATTTACAAATGAAAACCCTCCCACAAAAAGTGTTCACCCAGCAAAACACTTAGTGAAGGTCAGTTTGAATCATTCCATCCTATTATAGATTAATACACAACACCACACGAGACCTTCTGGAGGCATTTTCCAAGTAAAAAGTATGGCATTTCATCCCTACAAAAGCTTTCAGGACATATTTTTCTCATATAAAAGTATTCTGGCACAAAAATGCATACAAACAGCAAGGAGCCAGTAATATTAATACCAAACATGCTAAACTGTATTTATTTCAGTGAAAACCATGTGTATTTCTGCAGGGAATGTAAAATTAAATTTCAAGTACAGGAAGTGCTCTATTACTACTCTGGCACCACAATGCAGAGCTGCTTTGTTGTTCGCTCTAAAATAGTGAACTAAGCCTGTCCAGCCAAGCACAGTGTCAGGAAGGAGCCTTCTGATCCCTAGCTCCAAAATGGATCTGGCTGGTCTCTTGTCAGCTTTCCCAACAAGCACTTTTCCTACTTTATCACAGTGAACACATTACCGGTATTAAGACTCCCAGCAGAGTCTTAAATGCAATTTCCAACCTCCCCCCGACCCTTGTCCTCCATCCAACTCTCCTCGTGGCGTGAAGTCCTGCCAGGATTTCTGCCAAGAGTGCAAAAGCACGGATTAGCTTCACCCCGTGAGCCACAGAGCCCCGTTTGCCAGCCCACCGTGGGCATATGCAAACCAGCAGAACCCCATAAAACCTCGCAGAGAAACACCAGGGCAAACACTTCCAAACAGACACTGAGCTCTGAGGAACCAATACCAGGAACTGGCTAAGAAAACATCATGATCACCACCCCACCCCCAAAAACCCCAGTCCCAAGACAATAAAACCCCAAGAGCCCTTAACCACCAACAAACAAGGAGTGATAATCCTGGTCTGCCTAGATCCACAAAGTTCCTTCATTTTGGGGGCAGCAGTTTATCTCCAAGGCTTTCCAGTCAGCCCTTCTCCCTGCAGGCTGTTGAAAACAAAAGCTCATGGCTGACTTCTGACCCCTTCAGCTGAAAGCAGGGGTGGCTTTCACTCTTCTCCTCTCCAGAAAGTAGAACTAGGAGTGGACAGAAGAAGCCAGGGCAAAAAGCTTTGTGCAGCGGTAACTTTCCACTGTCCACCTTCCATTCTTACACTACTTTGAAATCACAATTTTTTGTACTACTCATTTCACCTCATTCCCTGTCTTTGTTTCCTATAAAATCTACCTCATCTGCTTGTTCACACTTTTGTAAAGACTGGTGACAAGTTTTATACACTTGATATATTTGGGAAGTTTTTCAAGGTTAAAAAGTGTGAGCAAGACTTGCAGGGGGTGAAATATGTCCCATGCAATGATAGCACAGGCCCCAGCTCTGAACTCTACTGGTAGGTAATCCATGATCCAGTCACAAAACAACCCACAGTTACACACCGCATCATTTGATAATGAAAATTCTATAAAAGCAGAGTTGCCAAACTGCCTTTTTTTAAAATCATAACACTAAAGCACAAGTAAGAATCCCATAGTCCACAAATACAAACTACTTAATAAATAACTCATGGTGCTTTCATAAAAATCAACTATGCAAAGTAACACAGAACTTAATGAAAACCATGCCCACTATGAAATTCTACAGTGTGTCCTCCACGTAAGAACAGGAGCAGCACTGCTTATGCTGCTTTCATTTAACCTGTGAAAAGCTCCACTCTTCATCTCCTAGCTCTGGTTTTTGTGCCTTCCTGAGGTCACACCTACTGGTGTGGCAGCTGTATCCACATATTCAGGGAGATACAGCTCAGCAGCTCCTGGCCGCGCCCAATACCCCCAAGCTCTTCCTCTGTTCCAGAGCCTCTGCAATGAGCCCGAGCAGATGGCACCTTAGAAAACAAAAAGGAAAAACCACAGCGAGAGGGAAGCAGCAGCGCCACAGCAGCACCTCTGTTCTTCCCAGTGCTAAGCAAAAGCCCTTATTGAGCAGTGCCCCTCAAACCTACAAGTTGCTGGAAGGCCAGGTGCAGCAGTGATGAGAGTTAATGTGCGGTGTGAGGGGTCTGGAATTCCTGGGCTCCGCTCAGATCTCAAAACAAGTCACCCTGACACGCCTGTGTCACCCTGAACACGGGGCTCCATCACATCAGTGAGCTGGCACAGCAAGAGCATGAGCTGGGAGTATGGAGTCCCTTCTGCACCTGGGAGCCAGATAACACACCCTGGAAAACAGGATCAACTTCTGCTCCCCAGCATATCTCTGCTCATCTCATTTGCATAATTCTTCCAATACCCAACTGGCTACAAGTCCTATGCATCTGAAATCCATGAAACAGGACAGATGATGTTCTGTACAAAGCACTTCCATCTGTATCTCCATGGAAGTATTTTTTTCTTGTACATCCAATTGATTTTTTTTGTTTCAGCAGTAGAAAGCACAGTTTCTATGAGGCACTCCAGTGCATTGTCTTTCTTGGGGGTTTTCTTTGGCTTTTATAATCAACAATACAATGCAATTAGCCAAAGTTCTTGGGGGCAACTGAAACATGTGGGTAATAAAATTCAGAAATGCAAACTCCAGTTCTTCCCCAGAGCCCTCAGAACCAGCACTTTTGTCTGTAAATGCCTTCTTGAAGGCCAAACCCCTGAGGTAACACTAAATGACTCAAACCAAACTCATGTCTCAAATAAATTCTCTCTTGCACTGTGCAGTCAAGGAAACCCCAAGGCTGGGCAGCCTTCAGATCTCTTCTAGTCCCACTCCCCATATATCCTCAGGTAGCACTTCAGTAATCCTAATACTGAGGAGTCCTTTTTAAGGGAAGTTCTAAAAAGACATTAAAAATGCATAATTCTCACTCATAATTCTCATAATTCTCACTCATAAAAACTCATAATTCTCAGTGGTAAAAACAGAAGAGAAAGTGAATGAGTTTGTGTGTAGAAGTCTTCCTGCTTACCTTTTATGTCACTTGGCTGAAGGTGTTAGAGATTCAAAAGAGGAAGCTGGCACTTGTGTAGAAAGTCTCTTAAGCTCAGAAATAGACAAGATCTCTCCCCAAAATCCATACACAACTGAAAGGTTATAATTTTTTCTTTTTTAACTGTTATTATCATGGACTTGTGGCAACCATGTTCCCTGACTTTCTCCCTGACTCTTATTCTGCAATGAGTAAAATGCCCATGCATCTGGCAATTTATTATTTTACTATTTCTAACCATCTCATACCCTTTTTGATACCATTTCATACTCCACGGATGCTGCCTCTCCTGGTTCAGTGAAACTCTCCACTTCCAAGGAAAGGTCACAAGGCTTTTTCTTTTTCCCTTTTTAACCTGCTCATGGCTGCAGAATTTCATGCCAGAAGAGATTAGAATAACAAAGCTCACAGGCTTCAGATCAAACCATAGACTTCACCTTGCTGTAGTTCATTGTCCATCAATAACAATCAGCTGAAATTGGACAGAAAAATCTAAATCGTTACAAGGCTTTCTAGAATTCAAGAGGTGCAGACACCACAGGAAAAATAATGGTAAAAGCACTGCAACAATTACTAAAACACCTGGTCAATGTGTGTGGAGAAAATCTCTATGAAAAGGGTATATATAGGAATAAATCCTATTGTTGGTAAATAAAGAACAAAATTTGCTTCAGAAAAATATATGAAATCAAATTTATAGATAGACTATTTATAGATAGACTGTTGCATAAATGTGTGGGTAAGATGTGCATTGCTTGTGGCAAGTACATAAATGAAAAAATCTAAAAGTGAGAAAAATGTAATATTCTTGTAGTTCTGGTATCTCTTATTTTCACAAGCTATAAGGTTGAAAGCATTAGATGTTGGACACTTGAGATGCTTTTAAGATTAGATAATTTAGCTAAGAAGCCTGATTATAGGAAAAGCAATGGCATATGCTTATTATTAGATAATTATATTAGGAATGGCCTCTCAGGCAGAATGGATTCTCTGAAACAGCCTTACATTTGTATAAAACCTTCAAGTCACAAGAGAAAAGAACAGCTTTATAAAGTGAAACAAAATGACCTAAATAGGAAGATCTTTAGAAGTTCCTGCAGGAGCTCAGTATCCCAGAGGGGAGGAAAATGAAGATAACTCACAATTCCTTACTTGACTTTAAGCACTTCTTCAATGTGTCTGCATTGCACAGAACCTATTTCTCTTCTATTTTAGCTTTGACTAAAGTACAGTGAAGTCCCTGAAGTATAACATATTTAGCCAAAAAATCTCCACACTAAATGATTTCCAATAAACCCAAACCAGTTAGTATTTTAACTTTCAAGCTTTTATACAGAAGTCACATTTAATTCTTTCTACTGGGCTGAAAGAAAAGGTCTTTGCACCACAGGTTCTCAGAAGCTTGAGCTCAGGGCTCTCTTTGAGGTCAGATTTATTTTTAAAATTCCCTCCCAAATCGAAAATTATGAAAACAAACTGGAAAAGCAATATTAAGTTTACTAAGGTAAAAATATTTATTGCTGTTGCAGTAGCAAGACAAATTAGGTGGATGGGTGAATTAAAGCCTAAACAAAAGGGTAATTAATAATAATAGTGTTTAACTGTTAATCTGGGAATTTCACTTTTACCAATGTCCTTTAAATTGCTCAAAATCTACAAAATTATCTACACTGAAGAAATAAAAAGTTACATAAAAACCACCTTTGCCAATAGCAAAAAAGCTTATCTGCCTCACTTCTTGCCTCTTTATTTATAAATAGATAAAGAAATTTATAAATTCAGCAACAGATCAAAAATGGCATTCCCCAGAAAGAAGTCAGATATTCTCAAGATTCTGGAATTTCAAACTTCTTTATTATCGTGCATAATAAATGGATGTGAAGAGAGTTGGGTTCTGTCATAAAGAATTCAGTGGAACACGGAGACTGGAAAGGCTCGACAAAATTTGCCTGTCGGTGTGTGTGTATATGTGTATATATGTCAAAATGTCTGAAGCAGCAACTTGCTCAGAGAAGAAAGAAAATTAAGCAGTAAATGCTTTTTGTGACTAAGACAGGGAGCATTTCCTGCTCTATCTTTTGCATTACTAACAACTCAACCCCCAGCTCCAGTGCACCCCCTGACATCTATGGACAGAACACGATAACATCAGGCAGTTTCCTGTGAGGAAATAAAATGGGTTTGATCACAGTGGACAGAACTTCCTCATACTCATTACTGCAGCAATTTTTTCTTGTAACTGTGATGAAATGCTTTAACTTTTTATGCAACAAATAGGAAGTGAATATCCTGTCATACTACTGATGCTCTCAGAGCACAAAACTGGCTGTAGGAATGGAAGTGCTGATGGTAAAAAAAAGTGCCCTGCAAAAGGAGAATTGGGAGTTTTTCCAGTGCAGATTCTTATTTAAATGATGATCAGGTACTTCTCTGCAGCTCTGAGGGCATGGAACTGTTACCTTTGAGAAAAATTAGTGATAAAAGAAATAAGCCTTCACCCAGCACTGAAACTTTGTGCAGGTAAAATCTCATTAATGGCTACAAGAATTTTTTCTCGAGCAAGCTCAAGCCTGATGTAATGAACTGGAACTGCCACTGTTTGTGGTCATTAAAAATTTTTTTAAAGGATCCAGTATTAGGAAGAACATAAATTTAAACACTGGGAAAAATTTTTCAGTTTTTCAGCAGTGTAAGAGATGAGGACAGTGAGAGAAATTACCTTAATTTTAGTGGAGAAAAGGAACATGCCACAACCACCAGCCCTGAGAAATGCCCAAATAATTGAATGTTAATGTAAACCTTCTTACCTACTGCCTTGTAAATGACTTCCCAATTCTAGCACTGCAGGGTATTTACAGTATTACTAAATTACAAATTGTCCGTGCTCTTACGAAGGCCTGATGAGTGATTAACATTTTAATTAGAGCACCAGCTTCAGCAGCTAGCAAGGAACACGTGTGTTTTTGTTTGCTCCACAGTGTCACTGCATTCTGCACATGACAAAATAGGGGATAACAGGAATTTTCCTTCGTCTGGGACAATTTTTTATAAGATTTAAATATCGAAGCCCAACCTGGACTGCACTGTGAAACTGTGAGCGAGAGAGGCGGTGTAACAACCGGGGATCTCCGGAGGGCACAGGGCCAGCGCACCGCGGCTTCCCAGGGCCGTGTCCCTCATATCCCGGCTACCCCCAGGCACGGGGAAGCCGCAGCCTGGCAGAACAGCCCGTTCCCGTGCTCCAATCCCCTCAGCGCTGCTGGCTGCCAAGCACTGTGGTGACCGATTCCTTCTCTTTCCAGTGTTGTGAGAGACCCGCGCGTCAGGCAGCCGGGGATGCTGCGGGCTGCTGCCAGCCCACCTCCCGCCGACCTCCCAGCGCTCCCCAAGGCTCCTCCTGCGCCAGGTACGCCCGCTGGCCGCAACCCCCAGGCCTGCTTCCCGCCGTGCCGCGATTCCCGGGAATGCCGTGAGGGCGGGTCCCGGCCCGCAGGGCCCGCCCCGTGACGCCGGTTGCCATAGCGGCCGCGCCGCCGGCCATGGCGGCCGAGGAGGAGGACGACGTGGAGTGGGTGGTGGACACCATCGCCGGCTTCCTGCGGGGGCCTGCCTGGTCCATCCCCATCCTGGAGTTCATGGAGCACAACTGCGAGGGTGAGCGGGGGCGCCGGGCAGGGCAGAGCAGGGCAGGGCGGGCCCCCCGAACCCACCGCCGGGGGCCTGCCCCGGCTCCGGGGTGTCCCTCCGGCTCCCGGGGTTGTGCGGGAACGCGCACTCGGCCCCTCCGGCCGCGCTCCCGCCGGGCGCTCCCCGGGGCCCGCGGTGTCCCCCGGGCGAGCCGTGCGTCAGGACGTGTCATTTGTATCCATTAGCTCGTCCTGGGATTATGGCATGAGCTTACTGCTGACACCGAGCGAGCGCTGCGCCCTGCGGCGCCTCGGACCCCGGCACGGCCTCCAAAGCTCTCCCAGAGCCAGGAGTTTTCCTCAGGAAACTGGGCAGGACAACCGAAAGCGCCATCTGGTCTGTGGGACAGAGGAGGAGAAGGCCCAAAGTTAAATTCCTGCAATTATCAGGAATGTTGTCCGTTAAGAGGTGAAAACCCCTAAATTTTAGTACCGCGCAAAAAATGATAGCGCTATCAGTGGTTACCGGCGGTGTTTTGCAGGTGATCCTGTGTGTGGGTTTAGGTCGGAAGTAACTCCAGTTAAAACTTCCACTTCTTCCTTCCTATGTTTGAGACAATCAAGGCATAATTTGGGGATAAAGTAGAAATGCAGGCAGTGAAGGGGGCTGGGATTGCCCTGTAGCCAGGGGAGACCTGTGCAGGTTTGTGTCTGCAGAGGGGGAAGGAGGAAATAGACTTTCTGATGTAGAGATTTGGCTAAATTACTTGTGCTGCTTACAGAACTATTTCTGCTGCCAAAAACCACCTGGATCCTTGTGGTAGCAAAGCAAGGACAATTTGGGCAAGTCTGAAAGCAGTGCCTAAGCCGTTTGGAATAACAAAGGCAGCTTTTGTCTGTGATTCTTGAAAAAAAATCGCTTCTCATTTTCTCCCTGAATCATTTCGCCGCAAACTTTTCATGAGGCACGATTGTTGTGAGTCCGTACACCTTTCCCTCTTAAAACTGGGAAAAGAGGAAGGGAAAGCTCCTGGAGCCTTCACAGGAAGGGTCAGAGAAACCTGGACTGTAAGTTTTCTCCTGGGAAGTCTGCCTAAACCTGGGGCAGGCCAAACATTCTGGTTATCATGCAAAGGATCTAGGTTTAGGTATCGAGGGAATTGATTTATCCCTCTCAGGAGCAATGATCCCTTCTCCTTACAAGGTTGAAGGGAATTTACTGGCAGTAAGAAGATTTGTGGAATCACTGTAAATTTCCACATAGTGTGAGGCAGGCTCTCATGATGGTCACTTCCTGCTGGGCTGATTCCATTGCTGGTTTTGCACTGACATATTTTGTCAGGACAGAGTCTTCTGCATTCCCCACACATTTAATCTTTGGGTTGGACAAGCAAATTAGCAACAGTGTGATTAACTGACAATAATTTGTGATTCCTTGAAAATCACTGGATTTTGGTAATTGGTATGTAAGGACTTTATTTTAGAACTGTACTTACTTAGGCCAAGTCCTTGCACTTCAACTTGTAAACTTATTGTAATGGTTTTCTATCTGTTAGTGTTTGCTTTCTCTCTCTCCCTCTTTCTGAGAAAGTGATTATTTTTTTATAGCTTGATTAATTTCCTTTTACATCCAACTGAAATTAACACACTGACGGGTGTGTATCATCCCATTTGAAGGGTGCTAGCCAAGATTTTCAGTTTTAACAGGAAAATAATGAGTGTCTCCCAGGACATCTGTGTCCCCTGGCTTGTCCTGATACTGTGGTTCTTCACATCTTCATTCCTGTTGGGCAAGCAGAAACTGTGCCAAAACCCTAAGGAATAATGACTACCTGATTCAGGAAAATCCAAGGCCTCTGTTCCAAGTACTCCTTAAAGCCACTTAGCTGGGAGGAGATGCTGACTGCAGCTTGCTTTCCTTGGCACTGAACCTCATCCCACTGTGTCCCGAGCCCAGGGACAGAGCACGGTGTGTGCCGGCTTCCTGCTCCGCTCTGCAGCTGAGGGAGGAGGAGGAGGAAGAGGAACATCCCCTTGGCAGTGCCAGGCCAGCTGTCACCAAAGGGGTGACCTCCCCTCTGTCACCCCTGCTTTGGATCCCCAGGGCAGGAAGGGTGGGAAAAAGGGAACAGAGAAACCAAGGTGAAAGTTGGGGTCTGCAAGAGGTGTGAGGGATCCCCAGCCAGGAGGAGACAACAGAGGCTGTCAAGAGTCTCCACCCTCCTGAGCTTGGTAATAGGGTGATTGCTATAGGACTGATGTCTATAATACTTTTCCTACATTGTGAATTCAGTCCTAGATATTTGTAAACCTTTTATTTTAATTTCTTAATAAAAAAATTTGCCTTGTGCAAAACCCACAAGCACTGTTGGTTTTCCACATTACGATTAAAAAGCAGATTTTCCTCTGCTTTTGGGGGGCCTGAACTGTGTCACTGGATTTCTATCATTGCACTGCTGAGAGGTGTTAGAAAGTGATGTGAGTGCCTCCTCCTTTAGGAAGTGCCACCTCAGCTCACGCTGTGTCCAGGTTCGGAGTGACATGGCCTCGGGGCTGTCACAGCTGGGAAAGATGTTGGACGCCTTCAAAAAGTCACTCGGAATTTGTGTGAAGGTTACACCGATTCCTGGGGCATCACCACCATCAGACATGTCACATATGCATGAAGAATGAATCACACTCGTCCACCAATTTAAGCAGAATTCCCATTCTTCAAATGACTTCAAAGGATGTTCCTGGGAAGTGACTTGTCCAAGTGGTGGCTAATCTTGAAGGGGATTGAGGCAGACTTATTTCTAAGCCTCTGCTTTAATTGCCAGGTTTAACATTGCCTCTCTTCGTTGTTGGCATGAACAAAATGTAAATTAACCCCCTCAAACCTTGGTTTTCTGTTTCTCTGATTTTCTGCTTCTTCCACCTCTTCTGCAGCATCGAGATCATTTGCTTGAATAGTTCCAGTCAGGGATTTTAATATGAATTTACATGAATATGATTAATATGGCCTGTAGTATAGGAATGTCCATTTTTCCTAAATCAGGAGAGATCTAATTAAAATATAATTTAACTGCACCACATTCCCTCTTTGGGTTTATCTGGTTTTATGCAGGCAGACCTCATTTTCCTGCATCACCTTGGCTTCTCACTACATGAATGACTTTTAAAAAAAATGGTTTAAGTCATTAATAAATAACATCTTCCGTGTAAATATATGGAGAGTGAGAAATTTCCTGCTTGATGTGTCATCTGCTACCTTGGAACAACCTTACACAGGTTCATGGGGTAATTACTGTATTAAAACTTACTTTGTAGTGAATGGATCTGCTGAATCCTCAACCTGCTTACAAGTCTGTTATGAAGATTTTCCCAATTTTAAATTATGCAGCTTTATCACTTGCACTTACCAAAAGCACATGCTTAGCCTGAGTGTGTGGAAAAACACAGGATTCTTAAAATCATGGCCTATATTTTCATATGATTAAATATATTACCCTGTAAAGGTTAATCTTGCTATGTAGGGCATAAATGAATTTGGGGTGGCTTGTACACTGACTGCAAAATGTTTTTTCTTCCTCTTCCCTAGTTTTTGATGATGAAGAAGAAAGCAAGTTGTCTTACACAGAAATTTATCAGGAGTACCAAGCTCTGGTGAGCATTATTCACTACTGGTAGTAAATTACCAAGCAAAACAATGTAAAATGTTAAATGAGTATTTAGATGAACTTCTGATCGGGTTATCTTTGTTATTTAGAATTTTTCCAAGTGTTATTTAGAAATTCTGTGAGTTGTAGAGGTCACAGGCATTTTTATGCCTAAAGACCAGGTACATAGAAAAGAAACTGTAATACAGCCATAGCTCTTAGGCTGTTTTACATATTTTTCATTAAAATTAATGTATCCACTACCTTCAAGACTGTATTTATAACTTGATAATGTTAATTTCTGTCAAGTTAAAATGACAAACAGCAGGATACCTGAGAACACTCACAACTTGTTTTTTGTTCACTAATGAGTTCACTGGGAAATCTTTTGAAATACTTTTTCAGTTATCAGGAAAAACTACATGAGATTTTTGGAGCTTAATTACCTATAAAACAATTCATGCAGGTTTCTAACACTCTTTCTCTAAGGAGGCTGGGGAATACATGATATTAAAAAGCCGTGATTGAATAAATACAAACGAGCATTCATTTCTGCTCTGACCCTGAAGGCTTTCAGGCACAGACTGGCAAAAAGTCTTTTACTTACATCAAAAACCCAGAGGAATACTAGCCAGGAGTCTGGGGAAAAGGTACATGAGTGAGAATCCTGGAAATTGGAGAAGATACATTAAGGAGTAATCAAATTTAGCAGTAAAAATGCTCATTGTGAACAGTTCATGAAAATAAATGAAGCCCGACTTCAGAAAAATCAGTTTTGCTAGTGTAATGATTTTCCTTGGAATTTAAAAACCACAACATCAGCAGAAAAGAATAGACAATCAGGACAAAAATTCCTATGATTCTCAGGGAAAAACCTTAGAAGGTAAGGCTTGCATTGTTTTACAGGTGGAGAGATTACTAGAGGACTACCTTAAAGAAGTTGGAATTAATGAGGAGAAATTTCAAGAAGCTTTTTCTTCTCCTCTTGCAAAGACTCACACCTCACAGGTATTTGCCTTCGTTAAGGAATGTATGGATTTAATTCTTATCTTTATGTTTCCACTTACACAGCTGGCAGGAGATGAAACTTGGAAAAGCTTTCATAGTGAAACTGTAATTTTCAACTGAACTGCAGCTGTAAACTTACACTGGGAAACCCAGTTTTGTCATAATATTATAATATTGCCATAATGTTACTGTAGACACGTTGATCTAAAGACTTAACCCACCAAGTTATTTTCCTGATCATGAGCTCTTCTTGTATATCTGGAAAAATAGACAGATAGGAGAATGAAATATAATTATTAAAAACATGCTGCTCAGAATTGAAAAATCAAGCTAATTTCAAACAGACTGAGCTGATTAGGATTTCTGTGGGGGTTTAATTTTGTGCATACCTTTCCTCCCACAGGCCATTCTGCAAACAGTGTTGGCAGCAGAAGATTTTAGGCTATTTAAAAAAATGATGGTGCAGAAAAATATTGAAATGCAACTGCAAGCAATTCGAATCATCAAAGAAAGAAATGGTGAGAAGTGGTGAATGTGGGGGTTCACTGCAGGTTTTTAGTGTTCTTGTGATGACTCTTTAAGGCATTCATAAATGAGCGTGGAATGCTGGTTCTGTTCTAGTTCAGGTTACTGGAAAACATCCAGTTGATGTTATTGGGACAGGGATTTCATTACTTAGTCCTTGGCTTGCACTCTCAGTGACAGCTCTGTTTTTTAAAGTTAACACATTTTTCAGGTCTGTTTGTCTAAATTTCTCTGTGAAACTTGACTGAGTTTCCGATTGTAGAACTTTGGTGACAGTTCTGAGTTAAAGCAGTCAGAGGAGTTCCTCAATCATGGCAATATCAATTGGAATTCTGCTCCTTGCATGGCAAGGGTGTTGTAGTGTCTGCTGTGCTTACTCTGCAATTCACACTGAAAAATCCATATAGAAAGCCCAGGTTAAGGCCTTCATGATGCTGATACATGCATGAGAAAGAAGATAATGAGAAAATAATCCACACCCAACTTTGCTGCTCTGGTGATGATTCTGAAAGGATTTTAATCCCACTCCTTTCTTCCATGTCTTTAGTTTCACTATTTTGTTTTATCTTATTATTATATGTGTGTTTTTCAGAGAATAATGTTTAAATTTCACCTTTCATATAACAGCTAAATTTGGGATGGTTCAGGTGGCCATGGCTGAATTGCAGCCTGCAGGTAATGCCACATCATGGTCAATGCAGAGTTTGGCCTTAACCTTAGATGTCAAAACTTTCATTGCCAGAAATCTTTGCCTTTTTTCTACCAGGATTTGGGACCTTTTCCTTCAGGATCTTTGTGGAAACAGTTTCAGGGGAAGAATTACGTAGCTTTGGTTTTGTGAATGTGATTTTCTTGTGTTAGGGTTTTTTTTTTTTTAATTTTCTTTTCTTCTCTGCCCATTGGAGCACAAAATCATTTTCTTTAGAATAATGCATGGTGGTGCATTACCAGTATTCTTTAGAATAATACAGATTTTTTCCAGGTGTGTTGCCTGAGTGTTTGACAGAGGGTTCTGATGTATTCAGTGAAATTGAACAGGAAGAAATGAAAATACTCAGGGAGGTTCTAAGGTAAGAAATCAATCAGTCCCCCTTTGCACATGGTCCCTAGGACCTAATTCTCCTGGCCTTTTCCAGACAACTGTCTTCATCTTACAGATGACAGGAATATTCTTGTCAACATCCCACCTGAGGGAAAATGGGTGGTGCTGGGCAGTGGGAGTGCTCAGGAGTAGCGAAATAGTGAGGGAGAATACAGCTGCTGCTGTGATCTGAGGTGTGTGAGATCAATACAACTTCTGCAGATTCTCCCCCACTCCCTGTTCACAGACACATAAACAAAAAATAGCAGGTTAATCCATCCAGGTTAAATTAGATAGTGCTATTTTCCCTGTGTGTTCTGGAAATACTTCCTTCCCTGTCTTTAAATTAGCAAATGAAATAAAGGGATAGATAAGCCCTGGAAATTCTTACACAATTATTTTTGCACAAAGATAGTTGAGGACAGTGGCCTCTTGTGTGTTTATCCCAATTATTTATTTCTATTAAGACTTAAGTCATGGAAATATTTTGGATACTGACAAATTCACATTACCTTGTAATTGCTTTGATAGTCTTTAAATATTTAAGCAGTGTTAAATTTCCCTGAAATCACTAACACTAAAGGAGTGTTGAGTATTTACTCATGTTTATTGTTGCAGAAAATCTAAGGAAGAATATGATATAGAGCAAGAGAGAAAGAGGACTGAAGAAGTGAGTATCTTACCTTTGCATTAGAGTTCTGGGGCTGATTAAAAAATCCCCTGATACTCCTGTCCTGGCTGTGCCTGGATCCCTTCCAGGCCGTGTGTTCCATCAATGCATGTATCCCACAAGAAGCATATTCCCTGCTCAGCACCTGAATCCTGAAATCCTGATATTGGGTGTCAACCTTTCAGATCCAGAGGGCAGCTGCATTACTAATATTGTCAGGATCAAAGACACTTCCAATCTAAGCTGCTTGGAGATGACAGCACTCATAATCCTGCAGGAATTACCTTCAGGATCACTTGATAGACAGTGTCGCTGTTCATTAAGTGTTCACAATACAGAACTAATCACCAGGACCCAGAAATCCTCTCCCAGAGAACATCCCCTGGTGTCCATCAGAGTAAACCACAGAGAAAGGAAACTGAATGTAAATGGGAACTGGCCAAATTGAGGAATCACGGCAATAAACCTCCCCTTGACTGGGAAAACAGGCAGGTTTATCCAAATCTCTGCAGACCACCAGGAATATCAGTATTCTTAATAAACAAGCCAGATTGCAGAGGCCCCAGTTGAGTTCACCTGGCCAGAGGAAGTGATAGTGTTCAGTGATACGTTTTTTGTTAAAAGAATGTTTTAACACAAAACAGTTTCATATTTTAATGAATACTGGCGGCTTCTAACGTGAATTATGTGGCTCACAAGCAGGATAGACCTTTCCTGGGCAGGAATTCTGAGAGAGGGGTTGCATTGTCGGTAGTGTAAACAACACAGTTTTAACTGGGAGTTCTTTTGGGAGGTTCCTTTGTGTGGACAGTTCAGTGCCTGAGGTACAGTGCCAGGAAGTGTAACACTTGGCTTTATTTGTTTTCTAATTCAAGGCACGTGCTAAACTCAAAGCTCCAGATGTTAGCCACAGTTTTCCAGGAGATGCGAGAGAAGCTGTAAAAGTTAAGGAATCCAGTGAGGGAGCTGAGGATTCTGAAGAAACTCCAAGGTGCCCATCAGGTAATTTTAGGTGGGGAGCAATGCTGAGTGGGCAACATGATGCTGGTGTTAAATTATCCAAGAATCCACTGGTATCAAGATGTTAAGAACTTGGCTGGGTAAGGCTGTGAGTAAAGTGTATTTGCACAAGGTGCCCTGCAGGAATGCCTTCCAACATGGGATGTTTTTCTATTCCATGATATTCCAACTTCTGATTTATTATTTTTATCTGATGTATTTCTATTCTTTCTGATTGTTTTCTGTGTAAAATTACCTAGAGGGATCTAATAAATCTACAAAAGAAGACCCAAAACCAGTTTGCCCGGTACAAAAAGGAACTGAAAACTTACCTCAGCCCTCTTGTACCAAGGGGAAAGAAGACACTAAGAAAAGGCCTGCTGGGAAAGGTTCAGAGAACACAGTGCAAAAAGCTGGGGTGAAAGGACCTGTAAGTTAAAAACAAATAAGCAAAAAAGGCAAACATAGAACTAGAATGCAAAAAGAGAGGATTACNAAACCAACATGTAAACACTCTGTCATGTTATTCAGAGTTTAATTAGCAAAAGTTCTGCTCATGATTTCTGGTTTCAGAGTAGAATTCAGTGTTCAGTCCTTTGTTAATTTTTTAGGAGACAGCTCTGACCTGAAGCCTCAACTTGGATTTGTTTTCACCTGGTAATTTTGGAGGCAAATAGGATGTAAACATGCTTTTCTTGCACAGGACATTGATACAAAAAAAAAAAAAATTAATTTTTTTTCCCCAGAATTTATCAGAAACTGAAAAGCAGGAGCTGAAGCAACGTGAGGATTACCTAAAGAAAAAACGAGACCTGCTGCTGGCTACAAAGAAAGAGTCCAAAAATAATGCACCACCACCACCACAAAACACTGACCAGAAGGAGGAGGAATCACCTCCCAAAGAGGTGAAGGACTTTCATATAAACCCAGGGGTGGTTTCAGTGCAGGTATCCATGCTGCTGCTGAATAGTGGGACTGGGTTAAAAAGAACAAGGGGAGGGAAGTATTTCCAAGTTATTGCTTTTGCAGAAGCTTTTGACTGGAAGTTTCAGTGATGAAGTTGGCATTGGTTTGCTTCAGTATCATCAAACGCTCAGGATTAACTTCAGTTTATGAATGGATAAAATGCCAGTTTGCTCTTAGTCTGTGACCTACTATTTGGGCTCCTTAAATCTCTTTTCTGTTACTTCTGCACATGCTCGACAAGTCTCTCAAAAAAGAGGAAAATACTAAAGACCTTGAAACCCTCTTACATTACAAAATAATAGAATAATTGTTCTATTTCAAACCCAAAAATCATTACTCTCCTTTATAGAGCAAGTACTTAAGGCCGTGTACTTAATTCCAAAGACTTTCTATTGCCTCAAATATTTTTCAGTTGCTGAAGTTTATTATGCTCAGAAAGTGCCCCAAATTCTGGTGACTGGGGAGCCTTAGGGACAATTGCTCAGTAGGAGCTGAAGCTGAGGTTGGGACTCCCAAAACAAGGATGGCAGTGGCAGAGGGTGTGGTCCATGGTGGGGGCTGGTACTTGCCGGGGAAGGTGCTCACTGCGGTGTTGTTTTCCTTCTGGTTTTAGGAAATGTCAGAAGAGAAGCAAAGGCTGCTCCAGAAGAGGAAGATGCTTGCAGAAAAGCTAAAAGAAGAAGTAATTAATAAGCGGTAGTTTAAAGTGGCTCGTTGCTGACCCCAAGAACAGAAGGATGCTTTAGAATAAATTACCAGTAAGTGAAGGGGTTTCCAATCTTACACTCGGATTTATAGAACTCTCAGACAAGCAGCTCAGTACCTGGTACCTCCCTGTTGCAAGTGACACTGAAACACACCATGAACACTCCTTTTCCAGAGTGCTGGAAACTCCCTGACTTTGTCCTGCAGTGAGGCTGTGCCAGCACTGCAGAGCACAGCCCTGCTCCAGCCCTGAGCCCGGAGAGCAGAGATGGAGAGCTGGGAAAGGAATTCCTGTGGCAACAGCTCTGAGCTCAGTCTTTGAACTTCTTCACTTTAACAGTGCACAACTTGGTTCCTTTCGTTAGCCCGTTACAAACAAATGGCTTTTTCAGCTGCGCAGTGCAATAAAGTCTGATTTCACAAGGAACTGCACCCTGGACCAGCTCATTTTTGAGAAAGCCACTGTACCTTGGGAGTCAAGACATGCACAAATTCACTCCAGGTTACAGCGTTTTACAGGCTTTTGGGGCACTTTCCCAGTGCCCAGGTCCCCGTTTGCAGTAAATGCAACTTTAAATAAAAGGAGTGTCTTGAGTTTGAAAGCTGAGGCTGTTCCCAGCAATTCACTGCCAGAGTAGCAGAAATCTTTTAAAGTCCTTTGCTCGTTTGGCTTTCACAGACTCAAAAGGAAGCCAGGAGAGGTCACCCTTTGCCCATGGCATGACCTCACTGAGAGGTCACCCTTTGCCATGACATGCCACAGCAACTCAGAACAAAAGAGACAATCCCACCCCTTGAAGTTTCATGGAAGTTCTATTAAAACAACAATTATAAACAACACACATGTTCCTTCAATTACAGAGTCATTTAATTCCTGATTTTACAGCTCAGAATTAATAGGTTAAAACATCTTTAGAAACAGTCTAAACCAACTACAGGGGGAACTAGAATACTGCTGTCCTCTGGGAAAGAGAAAAGCAAGGAGCAGCCCTGCAGAGTGGCAGCCACTGCCAGGCTCAGAGCACAGAACCCGGGGCCTACCTGTTCAGCTTCTGGCTCTGTCGGTCCTTTTCTTGCTCGTATTTTGTCTTCAGTCCCTTGAACGTCTGAACATATTCAATAGATTCAAGTGCATTATAGAAGTTTTCAACTATATGTGCAATAAGGGACTTAATATCTTCCTGCAGAAGAACAAAGCAGGGTTTCAGCCTCAAATGGGCACAGGCAGAAGTTCAGAAACCTTTTGAGTTTACTTTGGCAAAATAACTGATTGCTTGTTCAGAAGCCTGTTGTAAAGAACAAATGTGAAGCAATGAGATTTATCTTTAATAAAAGAGCTGAGATCTAGAAATAATTATTAAGCTTCCCACAGAAACAGACAATGGACTCTGCAGTGTCCCAGTGCTGTTTGTGACTTCATTAACCAGGATGTTGAAATCTTGGAGAGCTGCATTTTGCCTTTGGACCTGAGATGCCGCAGACGTGTCAGAGCTGGAGCTCAACTCACCACTGATGAATTCACACAGCTGAGTTGAGCAGGTTGTACCGGGTGCCATCATCCAACAGGGCACTGATAACTGGCTCAAAGAATTTTCCCTCTTTGGGATGGTGTAACGGTTATAAAATTTATCTTTCAAGCCAAATATCCTCATAAAGTGAAGAGCATGTGTATGAAGAATAAATTCAAGAACTGGAGCCAGGGCTCCAATCTGTTTCTCATGGAAAGAACTGAAACACCTGGTGTTACCCAGAGGAAGATGCACCCCCAAACCCAGAGCATTAAAATCTCATTCACGCTCATTAACATGAATTCCAAGTCCAAGTGTGCACTGGAACACCTTCCACACAGTGCACACCAATCCTGGAAGAGGGAAATCACAACAGCTCCATCCTCAAGGCCAGAAATGTTTTGAATTCATCAAGACCAGGACTCTCCCCTAGCCTCTACTCAGCCCCAGGACTCTTCAATAGCACTTTTCTACAAGCACATTCTCAGCTGGCATCAGAGGCTGATCCCCAGGACCAGCCCTGCCAAATCACTGCCAAACACCACAGGCCTGAAATGGGGAAAAGAAATAAAAATCGTCCTTACCTATTTCACATGTGACTTCTGAGGCACTGGCCAGAAGTGGTGCAGTGAGAACAGGAACACAGTAGATGTAAAAAAAATCCAGGAATGCAAATATTTGTGACTCCTAAAAGGAAAAATCACTTCATTCAACACTGGCACACACATACACCTTCTAAATAACAGGAGAAGTAACAGAAGAAAGAGCCTACCAAGAATGTAGGCTTTTGTGTTTTCCTACATCAGCTGTGGGCAGCAGATTCCCTGGATCGAGTACAGTACATCCATTAACTGATCAGCTTCTCCAAATTCAGGATCAGGATAGCAGCATCGGCTCAATGATGAGAAGCGTCCTGCAAAAAAAAACCCCAAAACAACTCAAGGAAAACACAAAACAATTAGCTACAAGAGTATGAATTCCCTAAGTTTATATAAAATAGAAGTTAAAATGAAATAGAAAATGGAAATTTTATTTGGCTGGTTGTTTCCTGGCTGCCCTAAGACTGGTATATTCAACAAACTCCAAACCATTTTTGCTCACATGATCACTCTGCCAGGCCTTTTGCATCACAAATTCTTGGTCCATGAATGGACAAAGGTCTTCTAGATTTGACAATACAGCTGTGGCTGACAGCAGGTCTAACCTGCACGTGATCCATTCCCTAATAAAGAAGAGATTCAGTTTTCAGCATAAGTCAAGTTTCGTGTTTATTTTCAAGTAAAGATGCAAAGAAATGGAGTTTAACGTTTTGGGAATGTTTAATTACAAAGTTTCTGTTAGAAACACAGTAATAAGGTTACAGAAAAACAACAGAAACCAGCAACATCTTTTCCCCACTCTTTCCCTCTTTTGTAAAGGACACAAGACTTCCTGTGGATTTAACAGCCCTAATTCAGGCAGGAAACATTCACCTCTTGCTACTTGCCAGAATACCTGAGACACTGACCTTCTGTACCCGTTATCCACAATTTACTCATTTTGTACCAAAGGACGAGCTGGACACACATGACCTTGTGCACAACTTTCTGTGCTCATCTGCGTGCAACAGGAATGAATAACTTTCTTATGGATGGGATTTCCTCTGAGGAAAGAACAGCTCCTCAGCCTGACACAGTAACACAACAGGACACGTTTGGGCTGGGCTAGTCCTGGAACAGAATAATAGGATTAAGGCTGATCTAATCACTGAACATCTACAGGACTTTATAATGTTTTCCTTGCAGTCCGTGTCCCTTGGTCGGTCCACAGGTTGTTACTCCAGCACAGAAATTCCCTGGAATTTCATGTTTCGGAGGAACAGCAGCACTCGAACTGGGAGTGCAATGGTCAGGCAGCAACAGC
>VXAC01006230.1:4002-29405 GCA_013399225.1 Rhipidura dahli
AATGCCCAATGCCAGGTTTATCAGAAAGCAGAGGCTTATAAACTTGTTGGCAAAGGAAAAAGCCTTAGAATTTCAAGCCACAATTACTCATCCGAAAGAGTAATACCCCCATGGGCTAGCCCACGTTCTAGAGTTGAAGGAACCATGAGAGGGTTTTATGGAAAAAAGAGACTGTACATTACTGCAGATTGTTTCTGCTGCAGGCGGTGGCAGTTTGGAGAACCACGTAAAGCAGGAAGAAACCCTTTTCCTTTCTTGAGAACTGCAACATGGATTGAGGGAGAGGAGAAGGAGAGGGAGGGAGAAGAAGAGGAGTTCTGGCTGTGTGTTCTGATTGGTTTTTTCCTTTCCTTTTCTCTTAAGTCTGTTAATAAATTTTATCGTAGCATATAAGCATATCACAGCATTGTGTGCCTGCTTTGCTGTCTCCTAATGGTTTATCTCACAGAAAAGAAATCAGGGAACAGTGCATAAATGGACCATAAAACCACTACACTAAAACTGGTGTTTCTGCCCAGTTATGCAAACTAAACCCGCTACGAGAAAGGTAACTGATAGTATGTTTAGACAGACTTTTTTAGAGGGTGTAATAAGGTCCTAGCCTATGTATTTCCAAAAAAACTTTTGTGATGCTGTTTTTGTTTTCCCAGCTAAGTTCTTACAAATACTCGGTTTAATTATTTTGTTTTATAACAGTCAAAAATTGTAAGTAGGATCTTTTCTGCAGTAATTGACACACAAGTCTTAATTTTTAAAATGGAACATTTCAGATATTACTGTTGGAAGTACAGGTTCCTGCAGATATGATGCAAGCTTGACTATACTAAACATAAGATTATTTTAATTATTAATTAATTATATTAATTCTGTAATTTCTGTAACTTTGTATATGACCTCCTAAAGGTCTCATACAAAAATGAAAATAGTAAAATATTTGTGAAGACTTTGAAGGTTAATGTCAATAGTCAATATAGTCAATGCTTGACTCCTGTGTGATTCTGTTAATATAATGAAAGTTTTCAATACATATGTAATTCCAGTTAGGCTTGGAATATGCACATAGTGTTAAATTTAAAAGAATTTGTTTGTTTAGGCCTATAGAGAAATTAAAACATTTCTCTGTGGGTGTTAATTCAGGCAGTCCTAGTTAAAATTCTAGGCATGTTTGTATATAAACATGAGGCGTTAGAGTTACACACGGGTCAGTCCAACATTGTGACCAGATTGTTTCAGATCTGGCAAACAAGAAGCAAAAAATCCAAAACAGCCCAAAACAAGCTACTGTGAATAAATTTAAATCCATAGAATTCAAAACCATTACAATGAGGAAGACAGGGAGAATCAGGATCAAGCCAGGTATCTTCTGGCCATGTTGTCACCATCAGCCATCATTTTAACAGGGGCTATTTCAGTGAACCCTAGGAAATTATCCCTATGCAGGTAGCCTTTAGCTGTGATCTGAGGCTGTAATTTTCATTTTAAGAACTACTTTTGGTTTTTCTAGCTAGTCCATCACCTTTTATATATGTTATCTTTTAAGAGTGTTTTTCTCTCATTTTGTTCTTGCATATTTCCTCATGGCTGCTCATAAGTGGCTTTCTAACAACCAGCAGAAGCCTGATACCCCTTTCCTCATTTTGTCTTATTAAAAGCTTTCCATTTTTCATATTCATCCCAAATTATCACTGGGTTGAGTGTAGTGTTCTTCTGTCTGTAAAAATTTGTTTGTTGTTACATTTTTATGTACTCTGTCAGGTTGTGCTGGTCTGGCTAACTCAGGAAGATGTGTATTTGTATCTCCTTTTATTAAGTGAAGGTTGAAAGTTTAAAACAGCCTGTTGATTCACTGTTGTTGCTGAGTGACCATCTCAACTGTTGTCCCTGTTGTGTTTAATTCAACTTTCATTTTAATCGTTGTGGTCAGTCACTCTTCATGTTCATCATTGAGCTTCTGTGTTGGGTTTGCATGGCAAGGTACCAGGAGGATGCAAGGGTAACTTCTTTGAGAAGCTTCTCTTGTGTCCAGCAGAGCCAATGCCAGCTGGCTCGAAGGTGGACCCACCCGTCATCAGCTGAGCCCATCGGTGGTGTTAGTGGCACTAGAATATTGTATTTAGGAATGGGGGAAAGATTCTGCCCCACAGCAATTGCAGGAGAGGAGTGAAACTATGTGAGAGCAGCAGCCCTGCAAATACCAAGGTCAGTGCAGAAAGAAAGGGAAGGAGGTGCTCCAGGCACTGGAGCCAAGGTTCCTGTGCAGCCTGTGGTGATGATCATAGTGAAGCAACTGTGCCCCTGCAGCCCATGGAGGACCCTGCACTGGGGCAGGTGGATGTGACAGGAGTCGGTGAGCCTGCAGGAAGTCTGCACTGGAGCAGATTTCCTGGCAGGACCTGTGGCCCCATGAGAGAAGAGCCCATGTTGGAGCAGGTTTGCTATCAGGACTTGTGACCCGCTACACAGCAGCCTGTTCCGCAAGGATGGCACACTGTGGAAGAGAGCCATGCTGGAGCTGTTTGTGAAGAACTGTAGCCCCTGAGAAGGATTCACGTTGGACAACTGAATGGAGGACTGTCTCCTGTGGGAGGGACCCCACACTGTAGCAGGGAAAGAGTGAGAGGCATCCTCCACCTGAGGAGAGAGAACTAACCCTAACCCTGCAAAGAAAGAAGTACCAGAGACTTGTGATTAACTGACTGCACCTTCATTCCCTGCCCCCTTGTGCTGCCTGGGAGAGAGGAGGTAGAAAAAAATTGAAAGTGAAGTTAGGACCAAGAAGAAGGGAGAGCTGGGAGGAAGGTATTTTTAAGATTTGGCATTATTTCTCATTATCTTACTCTGACTTGATTGGTAGTAAATTAATATTCCCCAAGTCAAGCCTGGTTTGCCTGCGATGGTAATTGGTGGGTGATGCCTCTCTGTCCCTCTCTTGATCCAGGAACCTTTGGTTGTATTTTCTCTTCCTTGTCCAGCTGAGAGAAGAGATAGAGCATCTTTGGTGGGCGCCTGGCATCCAGCCAAGGTCAGCTCACCACAGCTTCATGTGCACTTAGCCCATGTCTACCTCTCTAGAGCCTTTTCCCATTGTAGCAGATCACTGATCAGTCATAACATGAAGTGTTTAAATTCTTTACATTTTGACATTCAATATGAAGGCTTTTATGTAAGTTTTAAAATTATTTTTCAGTAATTCCAGCATCTTTTATATTGTAGGTCATGCAGGAGTGTCTGCCAGCATGATGAAGAAAAGAACTTCCCACAAGTAAGTTGTTAATGTATTTACTAAAAAATAGCTCTCAGTAACTGGAAGTACTGTTCTAGAAATATATCTGTATTGTTCCACTCACTTTGTTGTTAAAAATTGTGGAATAATATTCAGTCTGTATATGTGTGTGGAGTCAGACTTTTAATTCTTTCAGGAGGATAGTAGGAAAGAAAGCCCCACAGATAAAGTTTTAAACATTGTTTTTGACTGTTAACATTATATCTTTCTTGAATACAATTTTGAAATTCTTTCTGGAATCTATAGAGAAGGATTTTCAAGCCTGAAGTTAGCCACATCTACTGTAGGATGTCTGTTCTCTGCCACAGAGTTCATGCAGTGACCAGGTCAAAAAAACCTGCAAACCATGCTTAGTAAGAACCCAGTTGGTAAGGAATCTTACATATATCTAATCATGTATGCGCTCTAACTGTAGTGGTGGAAAATATTTTTCATTTTTTTAAAAAATAAAGAATGTACTGAAATACTTCTGTAAGGAAGCTGCTATTAGTGTCTGAAGGAAGGATACCTGCTTTTGCTACGCTTTCACGGCATGTATTTTTCCATCTACAACATTTTAAATAGTAGCAGCTGAACACTGGTGAGTAGCTGTGTGAAAGCAGATGTAACCTTGATATTATTGGTCTAAGCGTCATACAGCAAGATACTATATCTGGCTATATCTGGTGAGAGAAATCTAAGCTGGGTAAGTGGGAAACTTAAAATGTTTCTAGCTGTTTGTAAAGTCATATAGTGTGCATCAATCACAAGCAATTTGTTTGACAGGTATATTTACCACAATTAACGTAGTTAATCACTGTTAACAGTATTAACTGTTTCCCAGAGACAACACCTGATGTAAAACTACTCTGATGCCTTCCACCAGCTCATCATTATCCATTCTTGTCTATCTTCATAGAAGGCAAAGAGAAACATTTATTTGTCTAGGGGCAGGTAGAGTTGGTTAAAATTTAATTTCTCTTGTTCTCTTTCAACCGCTCAGAGAAAGGAGTGTATGATGGGAAGACTATCAGAGGTGGGTTGCCTTTTGTACTTGAGGGTGGCTAGATTTGTCTTTATTGTTGTGTTAATATACACTTATTTAAATAACTAAATAGGCCGTAAATTTATTAGCATAAAGGCTTTTGTGGGACATAAGAAGTTTTGATCCTAAGTGACATAATTTTGAGGTATTTAACTTAAGCATCCAGCTTAGTTTTATGTTAATTTAGCCTAGTTCAATTGTTTATTATTTAGTTAAGGTTTTTTTGTACCAAGCCAAGATGACTTCTTGTGTGCTGCTTACTGACTTGTCTTAAAATGAGGTAGAGTAGTAGAATATTGTTTATATTTCTGGTTTACTGTAAATGATCAGGATATGAATATGATGTAATACTATATGCTGATACTACTCTGAGCCAGTACAACAGAGCACGAATCAGTAATGTATACTTTGTCACTGATTTAGCTATTTATTTAGTTGCCTACTCATTTAAGGAAAAAGAAGCCTACTGGCCCTCAAAGGCTATTGAGGAGATTTTAAACGAGCTTCAGAAGGTTTGCGGCAGGGGAAGGAACAAGGCATGTCACAGTAATTGAGGACGTGATAGAATGAGCAGTGTGGATGAGCCTTCTGAACTCTTTAAATGGTAGTTGAGCCTTTTAGAGATGGTTCCCGTGGTTATAGGACAGTTCTTCCAAGTGCTCTGTCACTGGGTAGTGGTGATCTCTGCCAGTATGAAGCTGACCTACTGGCATCAGATCAGTCAATAAACCCTCAGATGTCATTCTTTCCACCCTTAGTGTATAAGGGTGGAAAGTACAAGAACTAGCACAAGTAAGAAACAACCCTTTCTTCACGGGCTCTCCAGATTTCTTGTAGTTGGCAATTCATAGACTTTGAGGCATAGGTTATACCTGCAATTCAGCTACAAATGAACTTAAACATTTTGAAACTTTGATACCACTTTAAGGTAACATACTCCTGGCTTCTGCAGCATCTAGAGCTGAAATTCACAACTGTATGATTTTTTTTTTACTTTTGAGGGAGTACAGAAAGTTCTTTAAAACTTCTGTCTTAATTAATGTGCCTCATAGTCTGTATATTGTGAAAAGTAGCTAATAACGATTCTCCAATCACCGTTCTGCTATTAGATAGACCTTAATAAGATCACAATTCTATTACGTTTTGTGTCCTACTTTTAGTAGCTTTTCTGTTTTGTACCATGAAAGATTTGAAAGTATACTGACTACTGCTGCTGTACTGTTTCTATAATGTTTTATAGTTTTCATTCCAGTTTTTCGCAGTTGTGCATGTTTTGCATATCTGAGAGATGTGGTTTTCTTTCATGCTTCTGGGTTTTTTTTTCCACATGGTGTTTTTCTGAGGTGACATGGTTGGGATAAAAAGAACAATCAACAGTGAAACCTAAATGGATAATTTTATAGGTTACCAGGCATTGCCATTTCCATTTTTCTAAAATCTAATTTGTGTTTTAAGCACAACCCTCTTGTAATGGCTGGTTTTTCTGCTGCCAGTCCTCTGCAGTTCTGCATTATATTGATTTTCCAGGTAGCAGTTGCCAAATTAAATTTGTGCAAGGACCATAAAAATGCAGCTTTAAGGTCTGGGCAGATTTCCTTATGACTGTGTAGTCTTCAGAACGTTTCCGAAGTATCTGGTTCTGAAAATGAAACCTTTTCACATTAGGTTTTACTTAACAGCTTACAGCCTGCAAGATACAGAAGAGGAGCAGAAACTTCAGGGAATCAAAGGACTGTTTACTATGACGGATGTGTCTGATGTGTCAAAAACTATTTTCAGGACTTGCTATTTTCTCTTTTTCCTGGCTTCATGTCTTACATGTCGAATTGTTTTCAAATATCCAAGAGCAAATCTCTGTGGAAATTTTAAAGATTATTGTAATGAAAGAGAAGGAAAAAATTGTGTTGGACTTTATGGATAGAGCATCATAGAAGGTTATTTGTGTAACTTAGTTTATCACAAAAGTGCCACTCTGTTGAGGAAAGGAGAGTTAGTTACTTAGTTGTCTTACACAGAAGTACATTCATAACTTAGTGATAGTTAGAAACTTTGCTTGCTTTCTTTCCACGTTCAGATGTTACAAGTAGGTTTTCTTTGGTAATATGCTAGTTCAAATATCTCATTTCTTAACAGTATGAGCCACTTCAGATGAGAAATGAGCAGCTTTTCAGTAATGCAACCTTCAAACAAAAATTTGAACTGCAAGTACACCTAGCGGGTACTTGACTTGTAATTGAATTTCTAATGTTCATTGCTCTATGAGGCATTTTAAACATAGTTAGCCTGTTTGAACTCAGTTATATTGTCTTTTTCCATCTTTTTTTAGAATGAGTGTGAAGCTTCCTGCCTTATTGCTCCAAATAAAATATTAAAATGGATTATGTTTTGTAGACAGAAACTAAAGTTGACTGTGAGGTTGAATATTGATAGCATTATAATCTTTTTCAAAGACGAAATGATGAGCAAAATAAACTGCTTAAACTAGACAAAGCAATATCAATTTTAACTTCTTTTATCTCTAGCTGATTTTATTGCCTTTAGAATGAAGCATTGTTTCATTAAAACTAAATAAATGAATTGAATACAAAAACTCCCTCAATTTTATTTTTCTGAGAACCAGATCTCTGATCTTATTTTTGTAATAGTAAGCTGTTACTGACACCACAATTAGAAATACATGTGTATACTTGAGCAAAACTAGAATTTGAAAACGCATTCTAGTTTTTGCATTAAATTAGAACTAGCTTTGTGGTAGAGTCTCTCTTTACAGAAGCTCCAACCTGTTCCAGTTATCTGTGCTATCAAAGTTAGGAATGCAAAAATGCACTCTGATCTTTAAAAACCTCAAATGATAGCAAAAGTGAAATGTGAAAACACCCTTTCTAATATCTTCATGGTGAATTAAAGTCTGGAGGTGGGACAAGTACTGAAGTAATTGTATATTTGTTTTTAATAGTTATGATTATAGTTATGATGCTGCATTAAACGTTCCAATATCATATTGTGAGTGTATTACTCTGAAATACTGCTTCCAAGATTTCAGTGGTATGATTGTTATCTGTATTTTTTGGATCATATAGGGACTTCAGTGAGAGCATTCATCATTCTTGGAGGCCTTTTTCTTTGATCACTAATCTAAGGAAGAATATTGCCTTCTGCAACTGATCGTCTTTTAGATACTGCTTTTAAGCTAGTTGTGTGCATATATTGCTGCCATTGAAATGATGTGTGCTATAAGTAATATCCCAAAAAATTATTTTACAACTAGTTGACATCCAGGAGAATTTTGTATATTGTCATAATATCCCTTAGTTTCTTCCATTTGTATTCAGAATTGTCAATTTGTGTTTTTAATAGCTGGATAAAGCAAAACTTGTATAACACTTTCAGTGATTTGAAACCTTTAAATAGCTTGCATTGTAGTTCATCAGAATAGCAGCTGTTACTCACCAGAGGGAATTTCCATACCAATTCCATGAAAATATCAGAAGGACAAAAAAGTTAAATACTCTGTTTTCCACATAAAGGAGTATGTATTCTATGGCCGTTTACGTTACAAGCAATTTTTCATTTTCCCTACTAAATACAAGAGTGTCGTTGCTGTCATGTGTCTTTAAAAGTACTTGGAGTCAAAATTACCTGTAAATGAAGGAGCCTAAATTTCTTTAGGTGGAACCAGGTTTGTTTTAGGGAAAGCAAACATTTTGAAAGAATTTCAGTCAGCCACATAATGCTTCCACTGAACTTCTTCCTCCTGGGAAGGAGTTGTTTACTGTTGTGCAGAGAGCAACAAGGTAGTAAAGTTGTAATACTGCCAGGTAACATTGTGCTTTGAGATTTGATCAGGTGAGTTTCATTTTGACATTCGGTGTAGCAAGAGGTTGAATAGTTATTTTGGCTTAAGCAAACTAGATTTAGAATCTACTGCTAGGAAACTGACCTTATACAGCCCGTCAAAAACGTGTCACTACTCTTAAATGTGTTCCTCTTTCTTCCAATGAAGTGTGATAAGTTTTATGCCCTAATTTGAGTAAGGTGTGTTAAGCCATAAAATACATTGTCATGTAAAAGCATACAACTATTTTCTGAAGTAGAAGTTTGAATATGGATGTACTTGTTTAATATTAATGTTTGTATCTGTGTACAGAAAACATAGAAACAATGTGGGACCAAGCAAACCTATTTCTCAGCCACGGAGAAATATTGTAGGCTGCAGGATACAGCACGGATGGAAAGAAGGGAGTGGACCTGTAACACAATGGAAGGGCACAGTTCTTGATCAAGTTCCTGTAAATCCCTCGCTCTATCTCATAAAGTATGATGGATTTGATTGTGTGTATGGACTAGAACTTCACAAAGATGAAAGAGTTTCAGCACTTGAAGTTCTTCCAGACAGAGTTGGTAAGTGTTTAGGGTTTTTCTCCTAAATAAATAGACATATTGGCTGACATTTATCACTCTTTTCCACTAATCCCTCCTGACTTCCCCCAAGATAACGTGACCATATAAATGTTACTGTTCAATTTCATTTTTTTTCTCATGGCAGGTAATCTAAATGCTTCAGTTTTTTTTTCTATTCCACCGAGTTTTGATGATGCTAGTTAGTGCAGTTGCTGTCTTCTGTCTTTGAGTAGTATGCAGTACATTCTGTAGTTTTTAGATTAACATTGATATTTCTGTTAAAATTTCAACTCTAATCCATCTAGACTATATTGTCTATTTTGTGTGTCTAACAGTAATAAGATCACATTTTTTCTTGTACTACCCCCATGTACTTATAATAATGGCAGGAAGACATTTTCTTAGTGAATTAACCTGATTAGTAATAATGGTTTTTCAGAATTAACACTGGATTGTTAAACTGCAGGTTTTTCAATCCTCCAAGTTAAATACCAACTCAAGCATACACTAGTTTGTAAACAGAAAAAGCTGTTACTTTTTCAAATTTCAGAGGAATTGGTAGCAGTCTGTAGGGTGGCATTAGGAGTAACCAAACCCCAAAGTTCAATTTAAAACGTCATAGAACTGTTCTGAGCTAGGCCTTTCATGTCTCCTGTCTGCCTCTCCCTGTCCAGTGTTCAGTTAAATTTCAGAGTCTCTGCCGCTGTGGCCTCGACTGATCTCTCATTAGCTTGCATAATGATTGTTTAATCACAGAGAGTATGATTGTTATTTTAACAGCATTCTGAAGTTCTGTAGTTCTGCAGCAGTAAACTCTCTGGAATGAACAGTTTGTTTTGTGTATGAATTTACTAACTGCCAATCAGATTTGTGCGTTGTTCATCATTAAGATTATTTTTTACAAAGATGCATATCTGTGCTTTTGAATGAATTTATGAAATGCTGTCATTTCAGCTTCGTCTCGAATTAGTGATGCCCACCTGGCAGACACAATGATTGGTAAAGCTGTGGAACATATGTTTGAGACAGAGGATGGCTCAAAAGATGAATGGAGGGGGATGGTTTTGGCTCGAGCTCCTATTATGAACACATGGTTTTATATTACCTATGAGAAAGATCCTGTCTTGTACATGTACCAGCTCTTAGATGATTATAAAGAAGGTGACCTTCGCATTATGCCTGATTCAAGTAAGTAGGCCAGTTATTTTCTTCTGGCAGCTTTTTTTATTAAACATTTAGCTGTGGTTTATTTATGGACAGACCTGACAAACAAGCACCATGTTCATTATACCCTTCAATTTTTTTTTAAGTATCACAGCTAGAAAACATGGTAGTACATCAAAGAACATAAGAACATCTGTGTTAACTGCTGAAGTATTTAACTTTTCTTAGCAATGACATATGCAGGGAAATACTCCTTCATAATTATTCTTAATTCTGCTGAAAATATGGGTGTACTACTGTGGAAGACTTCATGTTTGGTTTTTTCAGTGGAAACTGACAAACCAGAAGTCTTACAGTGTTGTTTTCTTATAGCTATATCATGTCTTTTGGGGTTGGCTCTTCATTTGTGTCTCTGAAGCAGTTCTTGTGGGAACGAATAGTATTTTGGGTCCAACTAATACAGTAAGAACAATTTCACTAAGCTATGTGTCTTCAGTGTGAAAAACCTCTTCAGTAGCTGCTTGTGGGAAAGAAGTACTCCTTTTTTGAGAATTGATTTTATTTCACGTTTTGTAACACTAGCAAGAAAAAGATTTCAGCATATTGGGGATGTTTTGAACGGGAATTCAACTTCTTCAGGACTTTGGTTAATTTTGAAGGATTTTCATAGAATCAGTATTGTTCTAGGGATTTAGATAGTCAGTACAAAAAAAGAAGCGGGGAAGCTTATAAAAAATACTTTGGGTTTACTTCTCCTGTGTAACGAAACACCCTTTCTGACAAGAGGCCATCTGGGATTTAAAGAAAATGAATTGTAACTAAGACATATGCAAAGCATTATGTAGTCAACCACTGCAGTTATTTAATTAATAATTTGTTGAGTTCAAGATAGTCTTCTTTCAGAGGCACCGCTGGTAACGATCTACTGGCAGAATAAGAAAGGGGCACTTATTTGCATAATCTCTGTGTTAATAATATATGTTTAGATTACCCTTTCCTCTCCACCTAGCTAAAAGCCACATCCACTGCTGCTTTTAAAGAGTGAACCACTGATGTTAATGGCAAAAAAAGAACTTTCTCTTCTTAAAGAAATAAAGCAAGCTCTTTCATGTTAAAATGAAATACTAGAAATAACTTGTTCTTTGTCTTAACCACTAAAAAGGACTATATATTTTCTAATATATAAAAAAGGAATATATTGTAAGTCTTCTTGTCTTTCTTCCGCCTTGAGGGTAGGGAAATCTTATATGCTTTCTTTCCATTTAAATACTATTTGCTCTTAATGCACTTTACCCTCTGTGCTCACCACAAGATTATTGACTGCTTACTGATTTTCTAAACACTTCTAAGTATTTGCTTCCTTCTTGGAATGTGAATGCTTTCCAGTTATTTTGAATCATGTCCTTGCGTAAACAATTGGATGTTAGTATTTTGGAGTAGTATTTTTCAAATCAGATTTTAGAGTATCTGCAAGTACTTCTGTAAATTTATTGGAACTTGCCATAATATTTTAAATAAAATTTCTAGTGTACTGTCTCTTCTCAAATGTAGGTTCTAAACATGTGAGGAGACCAAATAATAGGTAAAATGTTTTAACCTTTTATTCTTTTTGAAAGGGAAAAATGTATTGCTAGATCTCATACTAAAACTTTGCCTACACTTCTAAGTGAAAATGTAGGAGTTGAACTTGCGTCTTTGCCAAGAAAGTCTCTTCATGTAAAACTGATACAGAGGATAATAACTGTGTGTGCCAATGCATTTTTAGAGGAACTGAAAACCAAATTAAAAAAGAAACTTATTGTGTTTGTGGAAGAATTTTTAAGTGTAAATGCAAGTCAATCTATTCATTCTCAGTTGTGGTTTTTTTTCTCCTTTGAGAGTTCTTTCACAGCTCTCAAAGCTGAAAACAAAATGGGTAGAATATGTAAGGGATTCTTAATGCAAACTTGGAACAAAGGTATTAATTTAAAAGCTTATGATTTCCAGAATAAAAGCCACATCAGATCTTAAAATTGCTTTAGAAAGTTTTTCAGTGGAATACAAATTACAAGTTTATCTGAACTGGTAACCAAAGAAGAGGAGCTGAGAAAGATGATGTGGTTAGCTTCCTTACAGTACTTTTTACCCTTTATCATGCTCGTTCTGTGATTTGCTTGTAGCCAATCACTTGGCATGTTACAATCACATCATTCATTATCCAGATTTAGCATAAGCATTGTCTGGTTAGGTTTTACCAGAGAGGAAAATAATACAGTCAGACTTTACCAACAGCGTTATTCAAATATGGAGTCAAAAGCCCCTTTTAATAACGGATTTACACCTACTGCCATTTCAGAAAAGATGCTTTTGTTGCAGTCACATGCATGCACTAAACCTTTGAATAATGTGTGTGGGAAGAGAGAATTTAAGTTAGGCTAGCTTTCTGCTAAGGAGGTCCAGTGCCTTTTTCTGCTCATGGCTTAAATTCAGTTGTGTACAGACATTTTCTAAAACATGTATATAAATCTTCCTGTCACAGTTTCACTTCTCTTACCAATCAAAGTGTTATTTTTGTCTTAATGAAACTGAAGAGGGTATTGCTTGAATTTTTTTTCTATAACTGCTTTCTAGAAGCATGGCAATTGTTGGGTGCTTGTTTGAACTTAATTTATTAATCTGCTTAGAACTTCTACTTATTTTGCGTGAGTTTTAAAGAAGACTCTGCCGTTGTCTTCTATATTGCAAAATTTTATTAATGTCTACTAAAGCACACTCGGTTTATGTTACAGATGATTCACCTCCTGCAGAAAGGGAACCAGGTGAAGTTGTGGACAGCCTGGTAGGCAAACAAGTGGAATATGCCAAAGAAGATGGCTCGAAAAGGACTGGCATGGTCATTCATCAAGTTGAAGCCAAACCATCTGTCTATTTCATCAAGTTTGATGATGATTTCCATATTTATGTCTACGATTTGGTGAAGACATCCTAGACATCATCATGAACTTTTGCCAAATTTGTGGAACTATTAAATGTAAAATTTGTAGACACAAAGACTTGACTGCTTTCCAGTTTAATGAAAGCTTAAATGTCCCTGCGAACCCACAATCTCTGCCAGCAAAACTGTTTTGTTCTGAGTAATACAAACATGACACATTTTGTGTAAGAGAACTCCTTTTCTTGAAGGAAGTCAATATGTTAGGGCAGGAGGGAGTTAAAAGCAAAGAACAGCTGCAAATTCAAGCTGTGTAAAGTTGATCTAGTATTGTAATCATTAATCTAAATTTTTTCATAGATTTTTACTTTTTCTTCAATCTTGCACTCACTTGTTCAACTGCCACATGCAAGTGTAGTTTGATATTTTGATACGCCTTCTTTTGTAACATTAAATTTAATTTCTTGGATACTGGCAGTCCTTGTTTTCAGGGTTGGGACAGAGGTGACTGTTGTGAAAGGTTTAAACAGTTTGTGTAGTATCAAGGAGTGCCTAACCCAAGTAACATCAATCTGCTGTGTTTCTACACTTTATTTCAAATTTAGCTTTTTAAGAACTTGCAGTGTGTGGAAATGCTTGAGCATTTTTTGCTAGTCACAGGGCAGTAGGATATCGTGTTTGGATTACGCACCTTTCAGTGAAGAGGCTTTAAACTATAAAATTACATTTAATCTGTATAACCACTTAATTAGAATATGCAGGTTAATGGCCCATATTTACAAGTTGTAGGAACCAGTAAAATACTTGCAACAAGGCTGCCTTCAATCCTGTATGTTGTACTTCTTTCTCTGTTTGTTATACACATTTCTTAGCAAAACCCAAGTGCTTGGTGCCACAACTTTAACAGTATATATGCTACTTCAGACGACTTTAGACTACGCATTGGCATCAGTAGTCTCTCATTTAATATCAAAACCTAGCAACCTGAATTGTTTGTGTGTGGACTTAGAAGCCTAACAGTAGTTAATATTTTACATGGTAAATACAATCTCATGCTAGTGGAGTGGGAAGGGGTGTCCTTTTACAGTGAAGATATAACTTAAGAGAAGGAGAAGCATTTGTTGCCTTCTGCTCAGTCTGTTGCATTCCTTTGTGTTGGTTCACTTTTAATCATTTTGGTTCAAGGCATCTTCCCAGTTTATTCTTTTTCTGGCTTTTCCACATAAGGAGTGTCTGGAAAAATCTACAGTTTAAACCTGTTGTTGCCTTTTGTGGTGTACATTGTACTTGCTTTGAAGTATGCTCTTAACATAAATTTCATTCTATGAACACTAGAGTTCTGCATGCCAGTGGTGTATTATCTAATGGAAGCTATAGGCAGTCTCAGTGGCTCAGTCATCTGCATTAGATTGTGGATGTAAATAGCAGCCCACAACTGCAAAATCCTTTCATGGTTATAATCTTGCAAGATAGTTGTAAATGAAAGTTAGCGTTTCTTAAGTGTGACAGCTTTTAAAAATAACAGAATTGGAACAACAATCCAGCACAGCAACAAGGTTGTCATGTTACATTTGGGCAGAGCTCCAACTGCTTCACAGAAGTACAGAATGTGAAGGCAGTTAACACTGTTGATGGAAGGAACAAATACCCTGATACCCAAGTGTGCCATTAGTGGAAGAATGCAGGAGAGGTGCTGTTAATCAGAGGACAGAGGTGCAGATGACCTCTGTTGTGGGTATTCTTGATGTTGAAGACTCAGTGGTTTAAGCCCCTTTCTGTCCATTTTTTTGCCTGATTTCATATTTTAGCCTTAAGGCTTGTGCCTCATTATGCTGTTGAATGGTAATAAATACTCTCCGTATAAATATGATACCTTAATTCTTTGTCCATTGCTACTATATTGCATTATGTCCAGTATTTCATCATGGGCAACCAAAGGCAGGCTATTGTCTTTCAGTGAATAGCTTCTCAATGCAGTCCTTAAGCAGTAAGTACCTGAGTCGTAAATGTTTCTTGTGTTTGAACAAAGTGAGCAGATTTGCAACACAGTGTTTTCATCCTGCAGATCTGTTGTGTTTTCTATTGACTCTTAAGAGTCCTGCATGTAAATCTCAAAGCTGAGCCTGGCTCCATGAGCCCAAGTCGATATTTGTGGCACAGGAATGAGTGAGTGTATTAATTATACACGAGATACATGAATAACCTAGTACACTGAACTTGGGGCTATATATCTGAGAAATAAGAGGTTTGTTTTGAAATATCTGAGGTTTAGGTCTACTGGAACACTTTTAGCATTAGGCTTGCATTTGTGGGTTTTCCGCAAGCCTATTGAATACACTATGTATTCTGACAATTAGAGTATAATCTACGAACTGTAAACTTCACGGTTGTTTTTTCAATGTTCCCGTTGTCTGTTGTGTGGGTATTTTCTTTTCACTATTTTCCTTTTTTTTTCTTTTTTTTTTTTTTTTTTTTTTNTTTCTTTTTTTCTTTTTTTTTTTTTTTTTTTTTTTTTTTTTTTTTGTTTTAATAGCTTAAACCACCGTTTTGAGGCTTGAGACTAATTCCACTCCCTGCCCATCTGCTTTGGGCTTTGTTTTAGGCTCATGTTTCAGATCTGCATGCAGTGCTTGCGTTACCCTGGTAACTAAATGTTGGTTCCTTGTTATAGGGGTTCAACATTACTTTCCAAAATCACATAGGGCTTGTGATGGCACAAGCCATGGATCTTTGTATAGAAGTTACTCACCTTTCACATTTACCTGCTGTAGTATTGTTGTATATTGTGTGTGTGCGTGTGTGTGATGTCAGGCTGCCATGTAAAACTTAAAAGGGAAAAAAAAAAAAAACTTAAATGCAGACCATCCTTTTTTGCATGCTTAGAGGGTTAGAACATTCAATGTAACAAACTAAAGTTGCATGTTAAAATGTTTAGGTTTTTGTTTTGTTCTGTTTTTATTTTGTGTTCAGTTTTTTGTGAATTTGCTTATTGTGCTGTTTTAATGGTTGTTAGTAGGATTAAATGCACCGGTGAGACGAGCATAGTGCCAACGGAAGGTAATTTTCCAGTTGTATGTGTCATACAGCATTTGAAGGGACCATGTATTCTGTTAAAGACAAAATAAAATTTCAGTTGAATAGCAGAACACTACATTCTTCTTCTTTCTTTTGAGTGCCAAATCCTAAACTATGTTGGAGTAGAGATGGAGAAAACCCTTTTTGTTACAATAGGTAGAAACAGAAGCATTCTTGAAATGGATTGTTTAAATATGGGGACTTTATGTTCAGAGAGAATTTAGTAGTTGTGTCAGGGAAAAGAATTATGGTAAAAACAGTTTCTGGTTCCTTGAAAATGCTGTGCTTTTTGTATTTTACATCATTAGTGCAATTTGGATGGTTCTTGGTATGTGTATAGTTCAGAGGTCTTCGTGTTCACATTTTTAAATTAGGTAGTGGATTCATCTTTAGAGCTTGGTTTCTTTATTTTTATTTTATTTTGAACAATGTAGACAGTTCCCTGTTCTCTGCATTTAGAAGTATAAACACTTTAAATCTGTTACTTAATTCTGTAAGTAATTTTTATAATTATGATGTAACTCTATCCTTAAAACATTTAAAATAAACCCTTTATGTGCAACTTATGCCTGTAAACTTTGTTCTCATGAGCAAAATGTAGTGATGTTATTTCAGATTATGAAGAAGTAGTTTCTTCATTTTTCTGATTGAGAGGATTTATTATTTTAATGTTGAGCCATGTATGCTGATATAATACTTGCCATTTGAAATATGTTTGCTTGCAAAGCCAAATCTTTATTCTTTTTTCCAAATAAGTATAAGTGCTGGTAAGATGGAACCTGGCTAAGGTTAAAGCATACTGTTAAATTGTATTAACTAAATGGAAAACTCCCCTCCAGGGGCTGTGCAGGTCTGTGAAGCAGTCTCTTATTTCCAGAGCACAGTAAATATCTTGGCAGTAAGGAACTGCAGAAGCATTTGACATTGTTTTGGTGATACATTCATTTGCTTTGAATTAAAACAATTTAAAATTTAATGAAGTGTATTTTACTGGTGATAAAAAACAAAGTTGATGCAAACTGGAGGTGATGAGCAGAGAAGATAACATCACCATGTTGTAGATTTTCTGAAGTCCTGTAAGTTGTTGTGAAGAATTTATGTGGTTAAATGACTGAAGCAGACTTCCCATGTTGAAAAGATTTTCTTTATTACTACCTCTTTTCTGATAATAAAGGGTGCATGGCACTTAAAGGACATGGTAGAGTGGTGGACTTTGTAGTGTTAGGTTAACAGTTGGACTCAATGATCTGAAGGATCTCTTCAACCTAAATGATTCTGTGACTCTAAAACATGGTTTTGTCACCAAGCTCATTTAGTTGTATACTGAAGAACATGAAATACTGGCAGCATACATAACCAAGCCTCTTCGCTTAGTTCAGCGTCCAGTTCATTGTATCCCATTGCCTCTGACACTTTTCCCAGTAAAGATTTATATTGTGTACAGGTGTTTATCTCTGTGACCTGGCTGTTAAATTGTAGTTAAAAATAGATATACTAAGGTGTTGTGACTAACGCCTGGACTTGTTCTGTATCACTGCTGATAAACCAACCGGTTGGGAGGCAGCTTCCTCTGTAAAAGAGAAGCTTTACAAAAGCAATGATGTGTTTGTTGTCTGTGCCTGCAGTAATGAACTCGCCACTGAGAATTGGTTACTCATGAGCTTACTTACAAGCAGCTTAAATGTCAGTGCTTTGTAGACAGTAAAGTCCCTCAGATTTAAGAGGGTGGTAAGGATCCTACTCAGAGCTATTGCTTTAATACTACTGTATGGTATTTTCATATCTGTCAAGTTCCTCCTTGTCCATACGAACAGTTTATATTTTCAGAAAAAAAAAGAAAAAAACCCAGCTCTTTGCTCAATGAGTTACTTAATTTGACATATTTTTTTTATATTCATGCTGTAAGCTGTGGAGCCACTGATGACTTCCCGGGACTCCATTGTTTTCTGGAAAGGATAAAGTTCAGTAAGGGTATTTTGGAGAAGGCTCGGCTGCTGCAATTTAAGATCATTTAGGTCTAAAAGAAGTAAGAATAAGTCAAGGAAATTATGGGTAAATTCTTTAATTCTCAAGCACTGGATAATAAAAGATTTTTACTGTTTTACACACTTGGAAGCATTTTTTTTCAATCTAACTCTCATTTTTCTTTCGGTAAGTTCCTGCCTTAGCATGTTACATCACTTAACCTCTTTGCCAATATCAGTATCTTACCATTTTAATTCATTTCAGGGTTTGTAGCCTGGGGAAGTTATCAAGCTACTAAGCGTTTTTTTCAGGCCCTGCTCTTCCCACTACCTTCTGAGTTTCCTTATTTCTGTTTCGAAACAGTGCAGAGCTGCATGTGCACTATATACACCTGTGTATGTACAATAGAAAGCACTGAGGTCTCAGCAGTGTAAGTAAGGTGGTGTCAACACTTCCCTTTTCCACTTAGATGTTCATTATAGATCTCTGCACATTTTTCTTCTGAAATCAGTTATGATTAGTTTAACTTGTATGCAGCTTGTGTAAATGGTCTTGCAGCCTGATAGTTTAAAAACCTGTGTTTTGACACTGGTTCCATCCACTCCCATGCAATTAATCCTTATATTTATTTCTGTTCAATGGAGTCTGACTTTTACAGGCCCTTTTTGAATATTTTGATACCATTGTTCCTCAGGTCTATAGATGATCTGTTCAAAGATGGCTTCAGTAATGAGCATGGACGTCTGCACATTGACTTTGATTTGCGTAATCTTGTCTGAAGGATGTTCCACCCAGATCTGACATGTGAGAGGCATATTTTTGTAAATAAAAAAAAACCCCACAACTTTGTACTACTTTAAGCACACATTCATGTGATCCAAGTGATTCCCTGTAAAAAGCCACTGAGGAGGGAGGACGTATTTTTCTCTTTTCTTTTATAGAAGATTGCTCTGTGTCAGGATGGCACTCACCTGGGATTTGGGCTGCTGCATTTTAGTCCTGCTGCACTAACTAGCTACATTTCCAGCTTTGAAATGGATTGAAGGATGACTGATTAAATTATCTTCATAAAGACCTTTACCACTGGAGCCATGCACTTCGAACACTGGTTGCCATAACTTTCCGTAAAAGCTGTCATTAATTTATTTGATTTTACAACACTGTTTACTAACTCCTAGCTATTTTTAGCTTACAGCAGCAGATGTCTAACTTAAACTTCCATTAATTTAATGAATTAAAAAACATATTAACCTTTTAAGCTATAGAACAAAACAAATTGCATAAACAGCAGAAGCACTAGAGAAGATAAAGTGATTCAAAGGTTATGCTTAAAAGTGTTGAAAGAATGGCAACAGCAATTTTTAAAAGCAACTTTTTGTTATGTTGCTGCACATTTCATTATGGCAAGTTGAAACCGTCTTGCTGGGAATCCTCAATATTCCCCAGCATTTTTCATTTCATTCAGGTTTATGCCTTAAAAGGATGTCATTCTTCCTGACATGAAATTCTCTTCTATTAGTCCAGCTCAGTGTATTGTCTACTCAAAAGCTGGTAGGCAAAAAATAAAAAGTGGAGTTACAGTGCAGTTTTCTGAAAAAGTGAGGTAGAAAATCTAATTACTCTGATTCAGAACTTCTGATGGTAGGGTAAAAAAAATCCAAATAATAAAGGACCCGTTATCTACTGACTGGGAGTAAGAGTTCATTCCAAAAGAAGGGGAAGGAAGGTTAAACAGGAGGATGCTCCTAATATGTGAGAAATGCAATGTATTAAGTTTCACAGAAGAAAAGGAAATAATGATTAATTACAATGGGTAGTGCTTTCTAACACTGTATATCCAAACATTATACTGGTCTTTAATTTGGTTTTACAAGACTAGCAGTGTACACAGGAGAAGATTCTTAGCATTTTGGCTTCCACAGATTTAGTTTAATACATGAAAATTGTAATATTTAAAATATAATCAGACAGGTAAATGGCCTAAAGTAACACCATGTTCTCCAAATTCTGAATTTTTAGTTCAGCTAATACCACTCTTGCAGATGACAAAACTACAACTACCTAAAATTACTGCTAATTGTTACTATCTAATCATACTCCTCCAGGTAAAACAAAAGCATTAAATGGAGATCTGAATTGCTTCAAATTTTTTAAGAATACACTTAAGTGTGAAAGGAAGAAAATATTTGAAGAGTGCTAAAAACCTCTCTGCAGAAAGTCTGTGAGGCACTTCATGCTTTGTTTTGAGATGGTTTGTGGAGAATAAACATTTTTTTTCGCTCAGTGTAGGTTCAAGATTGCAAAGATAAGCGACGCTGATATCTATGTCCTTTTGAGTCAATTAATAAAAACCAGAAGTATACACTGTGCTGCCAAAGCCAGAAATTTGAGTTCTTCATACATCTGCTTTTCTGTAAACTACCTGGTTATATCACTAAAAACATTTTGGAAATAACAAATGCAATTTCGAAGTTTTATTTGGTTTTCTTAATGGTATTAGTCACTGCTCTTGAATGGTAGCGCAAACGTGCAGAGCCACCACCAGAGAAAATCATGCCATGCAGTGAAGAAGGCACCAACCTACTGAAATCCCAGAGACAGCAGCTTCCTGCAAGGTATAGCAGCACCTGAACCTGATTTTCACTGACCTTTGGGCTAGAGCTGTAAGGGTATAAGTACTTCGTTCTGAAGCAGTAATCCTTTATTGGCTGGACCACATTAAGGTTGGTCCTGTCCCACTCTTTAGTGCTCTCTTTGCAATGTGATTTAACGACACATAAAGAAGGCTCTGTCTTGATTCTCTGGTACTGCGGGTGTCCTCTCTGACCTCAAGTGTGTTACTTGTGTTTGAGATCCAGGGCCAGCTCACAGGAAGAGTTTGTGTCACAGCCAACTGGAAATGCAGAGTGAAATGTGGTCTTACTGTGAACATGGAAGACTTATGCTTTGAGGCTTCTTTCTGTTTATGGAGACAACAGATCTAACCTGGTGGTGAGTGACATGTAGAGCATTAAGGTCCTTGCATCCTGGACCTAACTTTCTGCATCTTCACCGTGTCCTGTTTACAGCGATCTGTTCCTATGGCTTAGCCCCAGAACCATCCCTGGAACAGCCATTTTTCAGAGTTAACAGCCTTACAATTTCTTGAATATGAAGATGATTGTGTTCAAACAATTCCTCTTCTGAATTGTTTCAGCCATAGAAGTAGTTTTGGGATGAAGTTACTGGGATGCAGGAATTTAAAGCAGGGGTATTGGGTGTACATGTCAAGTGTTGGCAGTAGAGAGCTTGTAGGGGTGGCCTCAGAAAGCAGATGGCACTGCCCTTGTGTAGGACACAGCCAGCCCCAGAGTACCCCTGCAGGACACAGCTGATCACATCAGCCAAGCTACTGCTGTTGCCTCTGGAAAGCGTATTAGAGAAAGGAGACAAAATGCTGCAAGACAGCTGTGAGAGAAAAGTGAGATTATGTGAGAGCAACAGCCCTGCAGGCACCAAGGTCAGGGCAAAAGAGGGGGCAGAAGATGCTCCAGTCACTGTAACAGAGGCTCTCCAGCAGCCCTCGGTCCAGGCCACAGTGAGGTAGCTGTGCCCCTGCAGCACATGGAGTACCAATGAGGAGCAGGGACCCACACTGCAGGCATGGGAGGACCCTGTGCTGCAGCAGGTGGACATGCCCTGAAGGAAGCTGCAGTCTGTGGAAAGTCCATCCTGAAGCTGACTCTGGGCAGTACACATGACACTGGAGCAGTTTTTCTGGCAGGAACTGCAGCCTGATGGGGGCCCAACACTGGGGCAATCAGTTCCTGAAGGACTGCAGCCCTGATTGACACTGGAGCAGGGTGGAAAAGTGAAAAAGCATGAGGAGGAACCAGGAGCAATGGACATCAGCCATAACTCAAAAAGTTCCCATTCAGCATGAGGCAGAACTTTATGTTGAGGATGGCAGAGCACTGGCACAGGCTGCCCAGGAATGTGATGGAGTCTCCCTCTCTGGAGGCATTCCAAACCCACATGGATACATTCCCGTCTCACCTGCTCTAGGTGACTGGCCTTGGCAGGGGAGTTGGACTGGATGATCCCTAGAGGTCTGTTCCAAGTCTTAACAGTTTTGTGGTTACATGAAGGAGCAGCAGAGATGGAATGTTATAAACAGATCACAGTCCCTGTTTTCCAGGTCCCTGCACCAGCTGAGCAGGAGGTGGAGGTAGAAAATTAAGGCACGAAGTTGAGCTTGGGAAAAAGAGGGGCTGGAGGAATATATTTTTGGCTTGCTCTTTCTTTGTTACCATCCTACTCTTATTTTTAATTGGCAAAGAATTAATTTTTTCCAGGTTAAGTCTGTCATAGCTACCATGGTACTTAGTAAACAATATCTACGTCTTCATCTCAACTGATGAACTTTCTCATAATTTTTCTCTCCCAGTTCTGTTGAGGAGGGGGACTGAGACAGCAACTGAGTGAGCTTCTGGCAGTCATGCAAGGTTAACCCACCACAATAGCTTTGGGATTTATTCCACTCAACAACCTTGTGTAGGATTTTTCCTTTCCTTACCCAAGATGATTTTCTATGTAACTGAAAATCATAGAATTATAAAATGTCTTGGATTGGAAGAGACCATAAGTTCATCTAGTTCCAAACCCCTGAATTTACATAAAATTCAAGTGTTCATGAGGCAGAGAAACTAGCATGTGAAACCTGAGCCTTTGACATGTGTCATTCTCTCAAGTTAATTGTCGTTTCAGAGCTCTGAAGTACAGTCACTGTTTTTTTAAACTCATAGTCAACCAAAGGAACTGGCCTTACCTTCTTAGGCTACTTTTTTGTGGGTTTTGTAGTGGAGTTTTCAGCCTATGATAATTATTTAGTGACACTGCTTTCTCAATTATTTCTAGGCTTCTAATGGTTTTAAAATTAGAACGCATGATACTACAGGCTAGAGAATGTTATTTTTCTGGGTATGTCTGTGCAGGGGGAAGGTCTTTGGGATTTTACAGTGGTTAGATAAAGCATGTAAAATATAAATGACAGTGAATCCCAGCCTTAAAATAACATTCCCTTCATTCAAACAGCAAAAGCAGAGATTTCTTTTGAAAAGGAGCATGCTAGACATAAAACTCCTAGGCTTTTGCAGGCTGTCTGCAAACTCTGGAAAGAAGTGACTGCAGTGAGGTCAATGTGCTCTGCCAAAACTCTTACTAGGAGCTCCTGCTGGCAGCTGCAGCATAGCTGCTTTGGCAGCTTGAGTATTGGCAGAAAATTATTCCAGCTTCAGCACTGTAAAACTTACATTGGCTTCCCTAGGACCTGGTCCTCTTTTTCTAATAAATGATCACCTGAACTATGTGGTTTAATTAAATCATTCAGTCAATCTAGCTAGAAGAGAGGCTGCTAACAAGGTGGGCAGGAGTAGATGCAGGCTGTGCCTTCCACAACTGAAGACTCTATTCAAGTTTTGCCAGAAAAGGTTGTGCAGATGCCAATTACTTTTGTATGTGGCTATCAAATTAGTTAAAGCAACTGAAACTGCTAATAAAATTTTGGAGTCCCTCCTTGAAGCAGAGTGCTTGTGACAATCTGGCCTTTTTCTTCTATTAAAAGCTGTGACAAAAAAGTAGAATTTGGTGGTGGTGGTTGCTAGCAACTGTGGAGGACTAGCTTGATTTTGCAGGAAGACTCCAGCAGCCTTCTCGAAAGGCACCTAAATGCAGGATCTAATGTTGGATGATTCTGACCCTGAAAGGAATACATCTAGTCAGAGGTCTCTTCAGGCAAAAAAACCCCAAACCAAACCCCGAAATGTCCACTTGATTACATTCAACTGCCAAAAGGCAAGAGTTAAGTGAAGTGAAAATAGTGACTGAGCTCAAATAACTAGAGCAGAATTTTACAACAGTGTTTTTCCATTGCTGCAGGTGCAAATGTTGTTCCTTGTTGCCATGCAGCTGCTTCTGCATTAGATGACACTGCATTGTTTCCCCAGTGTACCTGTTTGGAAGTCAGAAATGTTACAGCACCAAGGTTTAGACTATCTAGCACCTGGTAATTTACAATAGACTTCTCAGGGTAAAGTTAAATGCTAAGGATCACTGAATCAGGCTTTTCATACTGCAAGGAGAAGTTCATATACCTTTGCTAATTTCAAAATCTGTAAAATGGAAAGAACGTACCCCTAGTTGCTGCACTTCCTATAACAGACATTTTGCATAGCACAAATCTATTAATAGGTTGCAGTATTTCCTGATTAAAAGAAAAAAATATTCCTTGAAAACTCTCAAATCCAGCTAATTTATAAGCATTTGTAAGGGCATTCTTTCACCCTTTCCAAATGTGCTATTCATTTTCATTAATAATGCGTATTAAACTGGGACACAGTTAATGTTGCAAACATTTATTTAAAACTGTTATTGTAGAACCACAGTATATCCAGATTTGGAAGGGACCCACAAGGATCATTGAGTCTAACTCCTGGCCCTGCACAGGACACCCTGTCCTGTGCCTGAGAGCATTGTCCAAACACTTATTGAACTCTTCCAGGCTGGTAAGATTCCCTGACAGGTAGCCCTTGATATCTGCTACAATAAGCACTGGAGAGTTTAAACAAAATTAATAAAATTATAATTAAAAAAAAAGTGTGTGCTCCTTATTTGGTTACTTTTTTTACTTGAGAAAAGATAGTGTTGTTCTTTTGTGTCTGGAGGTTTGTAGGGGAAGCAGTTCCAAGGACAATCATGAAGGAACATTCAATAAATACCTGTATCACTGCTGACTATGTCATAGTGACCTGTGCTTGGGTCTCCTGCACCCAGCTGAGGAAAAGGTGTTCCAAATGTGTCAGCTGTAAGGAATGCCTTGAATAACCAATAACTACTTTAGTTAGCTGGTTGTGTATGATAAAATTTAATATTTTTTTTTGGCTCAATAATTCTTTGTGCATTGACTTCTTTCCCCAGTTCTTTGGTTAGTGTGTTGGGTTGAGACCAAGTAACTTGCTACTCCTTTTTTTTCACCATGTACACTTTGGAAAGTAACTTTGCTTGCTTTCTCACCAATAACTCAGATTATAACTTTCTCCTGTAAAGCACATAGTTATGTATTATGAAAATGAATTTTAAAAACCCCAGCTATTTAATAAAATTTTATCAATGATTGCTACATATTTAACTCTTTGATCCACTGATATGTTCCCTTTATTCTGTGGGTCCTTGTCTCCTCTGGGGTCTGATTTTCCATCTGGTTAGTATGCACACATAACGGGATTCACCAAGGCCAGTTGCTAATATGATTTCTTCAGGGATTGTACTACATACAGTATTGCCCAACCAGAGTTTATCTTGATCAATTTTGTCACTTACATGTTTTCATCAGGGTATAATTAAGTAGATGATGTGCTAACAATCAACTGAACACAGTGCCAACAAGGCCTCATCCAGGTCACCCTCTCCTTCGAGTGAATTTACAGAATCACAGAATCACAGAATTACCAGGTTGGAAGAGACCTTCAAGATCATCGAGTCCAACCTCTGTCCTAATACCTCAACTAAGCTAAACCATGACACCGAGCGCCATGTCCAATCTC